>ML785306.1:462675-509350 GCA_009831015.1 Picea engelmannii | reverse complement strand
CAATATTTGGTTGATTAGTGCCTTGATTATTTGTAGGGGATATATATATTACAATATATTAGAATATTACAATGTAATAGTAATGCCATATTACAATGTAATATGGCATTACCATATTACATTGTAATATGTCATACAATATGATATACCATATTACAATGTAATATGGTAATACCATATTTCATGTAAATTTATATTTTTTAAAACCTAAAGTCATTGTCACAATATTGACGCAACTTCGTCGCAATTTGCCACGAATTTTCGTCGCATATACAACATGTGTGTCGTAAATCTGGTTTTGAGATATTTCACTCATTGATATTACCACAGATTTTCATCACAAGTTGCGACATGCTTTCGTCTCACATTCAGTAGTTGCGTCATAAGTTATTGTCTTGGCATAACTTTTCGTCTCAATTGCGATGAAGTTTCATCGTAATTGCCACATTTCTTCGTTGTTATTGCGACAAAATTTTGTCATAATTGCGATGATGCATAGAGTCAACCAATATTGAAGGTGGTGACACGTGGAGAGCTAATTTCATCGATGTTTCCATGCACACCTGGATTGTGGATATTGAGACGAAATTATTCCGACGAAAAAAAATCTCGGCTTTCGTGGAAATTGTGATAGATAAGTGTGGCAATATCAACAAAAAACCGTCGGAAATTTGGTCATATGTACTAGTGAAGTAATATTTAAAAACAATTTTTCCCTAATAAAAATGTCGCCCAACCTAGTAAAATTTGAAATCTAGGTCTAAGTACACATGTGGTCAAAAATAATAATCATAATTAAACATGTAACAAGAAGGAGGTAAGAAATTCAATTAATTTATTAAAATCAAATTATATTGGGGGATTAAAATTTTTAAATAGAAAAGATTGTTTTATCTACATATGCTAATTAAATTTTTAATTAAAAATAAAAAGGGGTAAAAGGGTTGTTTTTCTACACTTTCTAAATTTAGTTTTAGCTAAAAAGGGAAAAGAGGAAAACTTAAAAGAAATAGAAAACTAAGGGGAAAAGGAGAAACATAAATAAAAAGATGAATGTCTTACTTAGTAAGGAATCTTGCCTTGGGAACTTGTTATTTTTTAAATCAAATAAGAATTTAGTAAGGCGTAAGACATTTAAGATTTGTAAGGGAATATTGGGACACCAAGGAGCATTTTTAGGAATGCTTTTAGGTGGGTGAGGGAAATAGGAATAATTAAATAATTAATGAAATTAATTTTCTAGTGCAACTAGGGGGATGGGTGACATGTGTATGGGGGAGGTTTTTCTTATTTAATTAATGAAAAATAAATTAAATGGGAATTTGGGAAATAAATCACTAAAGAAATCACTTAAAACTCTATAAAAAGGATGGAGGAGGAGGAGTATGTATCTCATCTTTATGCGTAACATTACGCTGCTGAAGTTTTGTCTTGACTGAACTTATCTTGTGGGAGTTGGGATACCCAACTCGGGTAATGAGTGGTAGCTTGACCTTGTGAGGTGAGTTGAGTGCTATTTGTTCTCTGGTATAGTGTGTGTGGCCCCTTTGCGGATCGGGGTGCTTAAGGGGAGGATGAGTACCCCTAGCGTTGGCTGGGAGGTATCGGTGAGGTCACATTGGTCGGTAAGCGGGAGTTGGACGGAGTGGGCATGGGACAACAACTCGGAGTTGTCATATTGGGATATGGTATGCATGCGTCTATTTTGAATGGTAGAATAATATTGATTCTTGCGCTTTATTTATTGTACTTCTATTGCGTAAAGAAACTTGTTTTAATCAGCATTTTTAATCAAAGAACTTAAATTTGTCCTAGCCTTACGCTCGCTTATTTTTTAATTGATTTCCTTGACAACCCAATCCCTGATTGCTACGATTGTTATGTTTTTGTTTCATTGATTATTACGAAGAATTTTGTGCTTTTCCCTTATCACTCTAGTCATCAGTTCATGCCTAAGAAAACAGCTAGGAGTTGAATCAACAGTCGTCACTTCGGTGTTTAAAGACCTATAGATTCAAATGCCCTGCATTTTTGTGCATGGATGATGAGTGCGGGATAAATTTTCACAACTATCTATCCCTTACTTATCCCTACGTGTCTGAGAATGAGCATCCTTGTGTTGATTGATTCGTTGCAGAATGGTTTATCCTTTCATCTTTTGTTGGATTATCTATGTGCTTTATCTCTGCAATTTCTGGGCATTTTAACCAGTGCTTGATTGGTATAACTCCTGCGATTTTATTGATAAACCCCAAACTTGTTTGGTATCCCCTCTACATTTTTGGATGGCATTTTATTCTTTGCGGTTTTAATGACAGTTCCCATCTCTTTATGGGTAAAATATCAGCGTTGAAGGTAAACCCTCTGAGTTTTTGTTAA
The DNA here is from genome assembly GCA_009831015.1 of Picea engelmannii. Taxonomy (NCBI): domain Eukaryota; kingdom Viridiplantae; phylum Streptophyta; class Pinopsida; order Pinales; family Pinaceae; genus Picea; species Picea engelmannii. Next base: position 506,971 of record ML785306.1, on the reverse strand, counting down.
GGATGATACACAGTGATTGTATGTGTTTTATTTACCACTTTTGGACTGTGTTTTATTACCTTCATATTCTCTGTGTTTTACCTATATACTCACCGAATCATCCAGTTATACACATACCATTTTACTCTACGTTGATCACATATTGACTGCATTTATTTCTTTTTTTTACTCTGCGTTTTAAATTGATTAACCAATTTATATATTTAATTAATATGATACGTAGATGGCTTACAACCAATTTCAATTAGATACAATCTCATCTGATGAAGGAGCATGACCAAAACATCAAGCGAGCCAGTGCAGAAGCGGAGGACAGTTGGACAAGCCAACACAAATTTTGAAAACACTTTGGAATTGTTGCGCAAATCTTAAATGAGCCATTAAGATGAGGCGCACTTGTATATTGTAAATGGACCTTGAGTGGATAGCTCTCGTCCTTAGTAGGTAGACGACATTTAAAATAGTTAATGTAAAGTAGATAGAATTTAATTCTAGACTAGACAGTTGTAGAGCGCAAGAGGGAAACGGGATATTGACACCCTCATTGTGCATTGTAACATTATTCAGAAGAATTTGGAGCAAGAAGAAGCAGAGAGCTGTGTAAAAACACCCATGTACAGAAAATTGAATTAATAGAAAGCTTTGATTCAAATTCATGGTTTGTGTTGTTCTATGTGTATTGGTGCTAAATGATAGGCTCATGAACGTTTGCTTCCTATTATACATTTGCTTTTATATGTTGTGTATGTGATTTCATGTATGAATTGAAGTCGGAGAGGGAGATGGAATGAGTTTCAATTGTTTCTCTATTTGAGCTAGAGAATTCCTGCAAGGAGTGCAGTTGAAGTGTCCGCAATGAGTGCGTTGACAGAGGGTTCAGATAGAGATAGTTTTTGTTCTCATTCATCCAAAAGTGCAGTTGGGCACAGGAGCCGTGCAAGGAGTGTGCAGGCCGGGTAAAAGTCTCAGGGTTGCGAACCTGAGTGAAGCATTTGACAAATTGTTGTTGCAGGTGTGCGCAGAGTCAAGTGACTTCAACACTTCGACGTTGTTGAAGGTTTGCCGCAAGGAGTGCGTGCAAGAGTTTTCTTGAAGGAATTGAGGTCATGGGGAAAAGGTCAGGAGGGATAGGACCTTCGAATTTGTTGAAGGACAGCGTAGAAAAGTTATGCCTTGAAGGTTGGCAAGAAGCGTCGCAAGTTTGCACGCAGGTGGATAAGTTCTGTGGAAGAACACTTAGTCATTTCGTGGATTGCATAAGGAAGAATGGACGGTCGATATCTTCCAGGGAAAATTAGCAAATCACCGTGAGCCGTTAGATATCGCGGGGGTGCAGGGGGATACTGCAGATATTCCCATAGTGTTTAAAGCTCAGAAGGGGTAGAGCCATTGATCCAAGCCAACCAGGGGCGTTGGATTATTCACGAAATCACCTATCGAGATTTCGTAAGAAAGGAATCGAAGATTTGGTAACGAGAGTCGCGAAATCGCGATACGCGATATCTCGATGGCTACAAGTACAGTGTGGGGCCACAAGAGTTGGTGGTGGATAGGTAGCACACTGTATCGGGGTTCGGAAAATGTAAAGTCCTAAAACATTGGACATCAGGATTCACGATCCCGCGAAGTCTAAAATCCCGACGAGGTGACGAGACCGTTGAAAAGTCAAAGTCGCGAGCTCATCGGAGTTTCGGCATATCGGGACTTGGGAGTTGGAGAACCGAGTTGCTCGACACCGCGAGTGTCGAGATCTCGATAGAGAAAGTCTCAACAAAGGAACGTAAGGGTCAGCGTTGACTCATATCGAGTCTTGGAGATTCAAGAGTCCTATGCTCGATCACTGACCTCGCAAGGTTGTGAAGTCTGATTCCCTGATAAGTAAAGAGAGGGGGAGTCGCACAAAGACATCTGTGGGTGTAGATTTCCTGATAGGGAAATAGAAGGACCGATTAGTGTTCTTCGGGCCGAGGAAAGAGAAGATCCTGTGAGCAGGCATGCTTGCGGGTGCGACACTGCGTCAGTTTGGTATCAGAGCTTCAGATTCTTGTCTATATATTTCAGGCGAGGAAGGCATAAGAGGTAAGGAGTACTCTGATACACAACATCAAGTGGTATCAGAGATAAGACAGATTGTTCTTTTCTTTCTGTAGCAAAGACGAGGAGAATTTTCCATGCCGCCAAGGAGAGATAGGCAGTCACTTGATCCAGAGGATAGGGAAGTGCAGAGAAGAAGAGGCAGGCAGATAACTGATCCAACCATAGAGAGACAGATGAGAGAACTCCGAGAGAGACTCGAGGACATGGAGACAATGCAAAGATGCACATCTAGTGATTCTGATAGTGAAATAGAGGCTGAACGAGAGGAGGAAGTTACATCCGGAGATGCATCAAACGAGCGTTTGATCAAAGCTATTGCCAGGATGGGTGCAAGAACGAAGATGGACATTCCAATTTACGAGGGAAACTTGGATGCAGAGGAGCTACTAGATTGGATTATAGCTCTGGATACTTACTTCGACTACAAAGATGTCGAAGAGGACAAGAAAGTCAAGCATGTTGTTACACGCTTAAAAGGACATGCAGCATTGTGGTGGGATGAACTACAAGCTGACAGGCGCTGCAAGGGCAAGCAAAAGATCAAGAGCTGGGACAGGATGATCGTGAAGATGAAGGTGAAATTCATCCCCATGGATTATCAAATTAATCTGTTCAGGAGAATGTAGAACCTGAGACAAAAGTTGATGACAGTGAAAGAATACACTGAGGAATTCTATCGACTGAACATCAGTGCAGGTCATCGGGAGAGCGATGATGACAAAGTTTCCAGATATATGAATGGCCTAAGATATGATATCCAGGATGAGATGAGCATGGTAACCATATGAACAGTGGAATATTCTTATCAGATGGCTCTGAAAGATGAAGAGAAGCTGAGCCGAAAATAGAGTCAGAGGGGCCGAGGCAGAAGTCAGCCCAGAGGCAAAGCAGTTGCCCAGGACAAATACCAGAAGCCCAAGGAGGAATGGAAGAAACCTCAGACTCATGTAGAGAGAGGTGGAACCTCACAACGGGGGCCATATGTTGAACAAAGAGGGAAACATAATGAACAGAGAGGAGATTATGCTGACAACAACACTTTTCCTCGTACTAGAGGCAGAGGAAGAGGAAGAGGTGGAGTAATCACATGCTTCACATGCGGAAAGAATGGGCACAAGTATTACGAGTGTCCAGAGAAAAAGAAAGACATTAGAGAAGCCCACATCACCGAAGCACAGAGGTGGGATGTTGAGGCCGAAGACGCTGAAGGCGGAAGATCGCTCATGATGCGAAAAGTCCTTTTGACACCCGAGAAGGAGGTGGAAAGTTCAGTCCAAAGGACCAGACTCTTTAAGACTGCTTGCAAGACCAAGGACAGGGTATGCAAGGTCATTGTAGACAATGGTAGCATGGATAATCTCGTATCTACAGAGATGGTAGAGAATCTGGAGCTGGAGACGACTGATCATCCAAGCCCATATAGAGTTTCGTGGCTACAGAAAGGACACCAGGTAATTGTTACTAAACAATGCTTGGTTGAATTCAAGATAGGTGGATATAATGATAAGATCTTATGTGATGTTATTCACATGGATGTTTGTCATCTATTGCTGGGTAGACCATGGAAATATGACAGAAATGTGATTCATGATGGGAGAATGAACACATACACCCTAGAGAAAAATGGGAGGACACACATGTTGCTTCCGATAAAGGATAAGGAGGTGAAGCCGGAACTAAGCAACACAGTACTTCTCATGAGTGGAAAGGAACTTCTTACTGAGGTTAAGAAGAAGGAGGATCCACAATTCTTTGTGGTCAGGAAGCCGCAGATTGTTCTGACTAGTACAATAGTGGATGCTTTACCGGATGAAGTTCAGGAACTGCTGGAAGAGTTCACTGACATTATAGTGTATGAACTACCTCGTTCGTTGCCACCGGTCAGGAGTGTGAGTAATCATATTGATCTCATACCAGGAGCCAGTTTTCCAAATAAAGCCGCATACAGATTGACGCTGCAGGAGAATGAGGAGGTTAAAAGGCAAGTCCAGGAGTTGTTGGACAAAGGGTTAGTCAGGGAAATCTTGAGTTTGTGTGCTGTTCCAACAATACTCAGTCTGAAGAAAGATGGAGGCTGGAGGATGTGTACCGACTCGAGGGAAATCAATAAGATAACCATCAGGTACAGGTTTCCATTGCCAAGAATGGATGATCTGATGGATTGCTTGAGCAGAGCAAGGTACTTTTCAAAGATTGATTTGAAAAGCAGATATCACCAGATTCACATGAGAGAAGGCGATGAATGGAAGACAACATTCAAAACAACCGAGGGTTTGTATGAATGGCTTGTTATGCCGTTTGTCTTAACAAATGCACCAAGTACCTTTATGAGGTTGATGAAAGAAGTCCTGAGGGATTTCATCAGGAAATTTGTCATCGTATACTTGGATGACATACTGGTTTATAGTAAATTAGTGGCAGAGCACTTAAAGCATTTGGCTACAGTGATGCAGAAACTATGGCAGGAGAAGTTGTTGATTAATATGAAGAAGTCCTCATTCATGAAGACAAAACTCATTTATTTGGGATTTTTTATTTCAGCAAATGAGTTGAGGATGGATCCGGATAAGGTGGAAGTGATCAAGAATTGGCCATCACCAAGGAATGTATTCGAGGTGAGAAGTTTTCATGGTTTGGCTAGTTTCTACCGAAAATTCATCAGGAATTTCAGTGGAATTAGCGCAGCAATGATGGATACAGTGAAGAAGCGGCATAAGTCTTTTCACTGGACAGAAGAAGATGAAAAGAGTTTCAATCTGTTGAAAAGGAAGATCATGGAACAACCATTTTTGGTGTTGCAGGATTTCCAGAAAACATTTCAGGTGAAATGCGATGCAAGCGAATTTGCAATCGGGGAAGTCTTGAGTCAAGAAGACAGGCTGATAGCATATTTCAGCGAGAAGATGAATGAAGCGAAATTGAAATACTCCATGTATGATAAGAAGTTTTATGCTATCATATAGGCATTAAAGAAATGGAGGCATTACTTGATACCCAAAGAATTTGTATTGTATAGTGACAATCATGCAATGCAGTTTATGACTCAACAGGAGAAGTTGAATCAGAAACATGTAAAATGGGTTGAGTATATGCAGAATTTCACATTTGTGATTAAACATATTTCTGGTACTGCTAACAAAGTTGTTGATGCTTTGAGCAAGAAGTGTTTGTTGTTGCAGGAGTTCAGAGTCCGCACTTTAGGTTTTGATGATCTCAGGAATATGTATGCAGATGAGCCAGATTTTCAGGAAGCGTATGAAGCAGCTGAGAATCCAGTTCTCATAGACAGAAGCCCATGGATAGAATACATGATCCAGGAAGGATTGTTATTCAGAGGCAATCAACTGTGTATTCCAAAATGCTCCATGAGGGAGAATCTGTTGAAGGAGAAACACAGTGGTGGATTGGCAGGACATTTCGGTCATGAAAAAACATTCGCGAAATTGAATGAGTCATATTTTTGGTCGGGAATGCAAGAGGATGTCAAAATATTTGTAGATAGATGTAGAATTTTCCATCATTCAAAGGGAAGAAAGAAGAATGCGAGTTTTTATCAACCTTTGCCCATACCAGAAAGGCTGTGGGATGTGATAAGCATGGATTTTGTATTGGGGTTGCCAAGGACACAAAGAGGTGTTGATTCAATCTTTGTGGTAGTGGATAGGTTTTCCAAGATGGAACACTTCATTCCATGTCAGAATACCAGTGATGCAACTCACATTGCAAATCTGTTCTTCAAAGAGGTCATTTGACTTCATGGGTTGCCGAAAAGTATAGTTTCGGACAGAGACACAAAATTCATAGGGCATTTTTGGAGGACCTTATGGAAGAAGTTGGGGACTAATTTGATGTTTAGTTCATCTTATCATCCTCAGATGGATGGACAGATGTAAGTGGTCAACAGAAGTCTGGGAGACTTGCTGAGAAGCTTGGTGACAGAGCACCACAGCAGTTGGGACAATATATTACCACAGGCAGAATTTGCGTACAATGACTCAGTGAATCGGAGCACATGGCAGAGTCCATTTCAGGTTGTTTATGGCATGCAGCTGAGGGGAATTTCTGAACTAAGAGATTCAGGACAGACTGCTACTAGGAGCGCTAGTGCAGAGGAATTCGTTGAGGTGATGAAGGAACTTCACAGTCAGGTGAAGGAGCGGTTGCATAATTCAATTCAGGAATACAAGCACAGAGCAGATCAACATCGGAGACAACTTCAGTTCAAGGTTGGTGATCTAGTTCTGGAAGATTTGAGGAAAGAAAGGTTCCCGAGAGGAGCATACAATAAGCTGAAGATGAAGAAAATCGGGCCATGCAAGGTCTTGAGAAAATTTGGGGACAATGCTTATGAGATTGAACTACCCGATGGGATCGAAATTTCTCTGATATTCAATGTCTCATATTTGTATCCATGCAGAGCTGGAGAAGCAGAGACTGGAGATGAGCAGCTAGCGATCCAGTGGATGAAGAAAATTCCAGTTGCAGAGAAGCCACAGATGGAATGCATACTGGACAAGAGAGTGAGTAATAGGACCAGGCGAAAAAAATATTTTGAGTATCTGATCAAGTGGAAGAACCATCCAGTTGAAGATGCCAGCTGGGAGACTAAAGATGAGATACATAAGCATGGACAGACCGTGCATGAGCTCATGGACAGGAGCACATGAAAGTTTTCAAGCGAGGGAGTATGATGTAGGAGCATCACCAACACATCAAGCGAGCCAATGCAGAAGCGGAGGACAGCTAGACAAGCCAGCACAAATTTTGAAAACACTTTGGAATTGTTGTGCAAATCTTAAATGAGCCATTAAGATGAGGCACACTTGTATATTGTAAATGGACCTTGAGCGGATAAGTCTCGTCCTTAGTAGGTATATGGCATTTAAAATAGTTAATGTAAAGTAGATAGAATTTAATTCTAGACTAGACAGTTGTAGAGCGCAAGAGGGAAACGGGATATAGACACCCTCATTGTGCATTGTAACATTATTCAAAATCATTTGGAGCAAGAAGAAGCAGAGAGCTGTGTAAAAACACCCATGTACAGACATTTGAATTAATAGAAAGCTTTGATTCAAATTCATGGTTTGTGTTGTTCTCTGTGTATTGGTGATGAATGATAGGCTCATGAACGTTTGCTTCCTGTTATACATTTGCTTTTATATGCTGTGTATGTGATTTCATGTATGAATTGAAGTCTGAGAGGGAGATGGAATGAGTTTCAATTGTTTCTCTATTTGATCCAGAGAATTCCTGCAAGGAGTGCAGTTGAAGTGTCCGCAAGGAGTGCGTTGATAGAGGGTTCAGATAGAGATAGTTTTTGTTCTCATTCATCCAGAAGTGCAGTTGGGCACATGAGACATGCAAGGAGTGCACAAGCCAGGTAAAAGTCTCAGGGTTGTGAACCTGAGTGAATCATTTGACAAACTGTTGCTGCAGGTGTGCGCAGAGTCAAGTCACTTCAACACTTTGACGTTGTTGAAGGTTTTCCGCAAGGAGTGCGTGCAAGAGTTTTCTTGAAGGACTTGAGGTCATGGGGAAAATCTCAAGAGGGATAGGACCTTTGAATTTTTTGAAGGACAATGTAGAAAAGTTGTGCCTTGAAGGTTGGCAAGAAGCGTCACAAGTTTGCACGCAGGTGCATAAGTTCTATGGAAGAACACTTAGTCATTTCATGGATTGCATAAGGAAGAACGGACGGTCAATATCTTCTAGGGAAAATTAGCAAATCACCATGAGCCTTTGGATCTCGCGGGGGTGCAGGGGGATACTGCAGATATTCCCATAGTGTTTAAAGCTCAGAAGGGGCAGAGCCGTTGATCCAAGCCAGCCAGGGGCATTGGATTATTCGCGAAATCGCCTATCGGGATTTCGTAAGAAAGGAATCGAAGATTTGGTAACGGGAGTCGCAAAATCACGATACGCAATATCCCGATGGCTACAAGTATAGTGTGGGGCCAAAGGAGTTGGTGGTGGACAGGTAGCACACTGTATCTGGGTTCGGGAAACGTAAATTCCCGAAACATTGGACATCAGGATTCGCGATCCCGTGAAGTCCAAAATCTTGACGAGGTGACGGGACCGTTGAAAAGTCAAAGCTGCGAGCTCATCAGAGTTTTGGCATATCGAGACTCGGGAGTCAGAGAACTGAGTTTCTCGACACCGCGGGTGCCAAGATCCCGATAGAGAAATCCCCGACAAAGGAACGGAAGGGTCAGCGTTGACTCATATTGGATCTCAGAGATTCGAGAGTCCTACGCTCGATCACTGACCTCGCAAGGTTGTGAAGTCCAATTCCCAGATAAGTAAAGAGAGGGGGAGTCACGCAAAGAGATCTGTGGGTGCAGATTTCCTGATAGGGAAATAGAAGGACTGGTTAGTGTTCTTCGAGCCGAGGAAAGAGAAGATCCTGTGAGCAGGCATGCCTGCAGGTGCGACACTGCATCATCATCATTCGTAGGCAATGAACTTAGTTGAATGACAACAATATAATATTTTCAACTCTACAATACAAGATATTTAATAGATTGTGGTATCAACATATCTAGACCATGATTTTGTATTACTTACACAAATATTTCATAACTTTTAGACAACGAATCTGTAATGTAGAGACAATGATTTCTGGTGATATCTAGACCACGATTTTTGTATTTCTTACACAGATATTTTCATAACCTTTAGATAGAATCCTTAATATGTAAAGGGGTGCATTTTTGGGGGCGTATTTACTGTGTAGTGGGTAGCATCCTTTTTGTGCCATTGGTGGTGGTTTTGTTGTGTAAAGGGATGCGTTTTTGGGGGCGTATTTACTGTGTAGTGGGTAGCATCTTTGATGTGCCATTGGTGGTGTGTTTATTGTATATATAGTAGTGTTTTTAGAGTGAAATGGTGGCATGTTACTGCGTGTGTTGTAGTTGTAATTATTGTGTAAAAGGGGCATATTATTTACTATGCAACGGTGGTGATTCTATTGTGAATATGGTATTATATTTAATGTGTAAAGCGGGTAGCAATTTTACAGTGCAATGGTGGTGCGTTACTACATGTATTGTAGTTGTAATTACTGTGTAAAAGGGGCATCATATTTACTGTGTAATGGTGGTGTAATGGTGATCTTATTTACTGTGTAATGGTGGGATTATTTTACTATGTAATGGTGTGTAAATGGGTACTGTATTTAGCATTTTTGTTGTGCGAATTGGGTTGGGCAGCATCCATTTTTCTTAGCAATTAAATTTCTCTTTAATATGTATTTATTAGACAATGATTTACATGCAGCGAATTAGTAATGGGTAGCGAGTCATTAATGGGTAGCGATTTACTATGCTGACAACAATCCTTTATGACAACAATTCTTCTTTTATATCCTATTTCATATGTCATCGATTAGATTCTATATCTTGTTGTATTTACTGGACATCGATTCATACATTAATTAGACAACACTTGTGTATATTAAAGAACAACATGTACTTGTTGACAAGCATATAGACAGTGTATATGTAGACAAGCGTAATAGTTCACTTTCATATTTAGACAGTGCATGTTTAGACAATGTATATTTATGATTATAATTAGACAGTGTATTTTTAGACAAGTGTAATGGTTCACCTTTGTGGACCAGTGTAGTGGACAATGTATATTAAGGGACAAGGTATATTTGTTGACAAGCATAATGTAAAATGTATATTAGAAAGAAAATTGTTAATGTTAACGGACAATGTATGTTAATGGACAGTGTTTATTGTTGACAAGCGTATTTGATTTTGTTAAGTGCATACTAGTTCACCTTTATGATAACCTTGTGATAATAGTAACCATTTTAATAGTTCACATTCTTGGTCATGGTTGGGACATATTTATGATAGTGATAACATTTCTAATAGTTCACTCCTTCGCACTTAGACATCATTCTAAATAGATAATGGGTTATGGTTGGATGACGAAGTCATTTAATAACTTGCACAATTTAATTTGAGTGATGTCATATTGTGTCTTGTTGACCTGTTGCTTGGGGGCATGGGTGTAGTCTTCTTGTTAGTTATTTTGGTCTCCTAGCGCGTTGGATTTTTATGGAGTCTTGGGTCTAGATAGGTTATGGGGCGCCATGGTTATTGTCACGCCTATCACCTAGTGATGGCATGATTCCTTATCAGGGGATCATTGCCCACCCTAATGGATAGAGGCGAATGATAACTTGGTCAGAGTCTGTGCTTCCCGTTGTGGGTGTTTTTTCATCGTAGTTGTTATTGGTGTTTGGGTTGTAATGCCTTCAAGCATTTGGTTTGCATTCCATAGAGGTATCTAGTTACTGGTCGTTGAGGCCATTGTGTCGGGATTGTGGATGTTGTCCTTTAGATTGTAGGCGTTGTCATGTTTATGTCGGGCAGGTAGTCGTTTCTATTTGTCTTTGATTTTCACATGTTTCTCCCAGTTGCTCGATGTTCTAGTGTGTGAGTCGTTGATCTGCGTGCATGGTGTTCGTCATCAGGTTGTGTGGTTTAATTGTTGTCATCATTTCCTTCCTTCTTTAAAATAAAAAAATGCACTTTTAGCATTGTTGGTAGTCGTAACGATTGGGGTTGTTACACTGCTTTAGATCTTCCTGATGTTGGGATATTTAGACACTTAGGAGTTAGTTAAGATATACTTCGTATAATGTGTCGTTAGGTAAAAGTGTGTTTCTTTAGTATGCATTAGTATGCATTTGTAGTTAGGAAATCTGGTGGTCACGATATGTTCCCGACATAGAGTGATCCAACAGTTCATACTCTCCTTGATTTGAATGGCCATGGATTCATGGCTTAACACCCGATTGGTCCATGATCTCTATTTAAAGAGCATGAAGGGTCATTTTTTGATGATCAATTGTGAGAAACTCCTTTGTAAAATCTCTCTGTAATCTTTTTCTTTTGCATTAATAAACTGCTCCAAGTGGCCATGTTGGTTGGGGCCGTGGATGTTTCCCCATAGGGGTTTTACCACGTGAAAAAATCGGTGTGTTGATCTTTGATGTGGTTATGTGAGTGGTTACTAAAGGTTTTTCATCCTCTATTGGAATACCTCTGTTGTCGAACATGGTATCGGAGCTTGTTTGAAGACCCACTCCTATTGTAGATCGAGATAGTGAAGCCGAGTTGAATCATCTCCATGTTATGTCATTTATATACATTTGTGGGCTGAGAGGAATGTTCCATTGTGTCTGTAGCACTCGTTTCAGTCAAGAACACTTTTAGTTTCACTAGAAAAGGTTTATGTTTTCCCAAGATACGGCCATTACAATCAGATCCAGAGGTATAAAGCCTGAATATGCATTTTTAAAATTTTTGCAAAGTATTATTTTGGTTTTATTTCAGTTTGATATTATTTGTTTTCGGGTTGCTACTCTTTTAGATATACATATGCTCTTTTCCCTTCGCTCTATGCAATCTCGGAAAATCAGAAAAAAATAGGAAAAGGTGCATCTTCTGAGTAAGCTAACCGAGATCTAACCCTTGTTGTCATCGATAAGCGAAAAATTTTTCTTGTGTGAAAAGAGTTTTTTTTAGCATGCTCTCCAAGGCCATCTTCAACAAAAACAACAACAACAACAATCCTCCTTCTGAACATTACAATATGTTTTTCTAGACCATTTGGTTAAAAGTTGCCTTATTAAGTAAGAGGTCATGAGTTCAAGTCTCTCTTTTGTTACTTTTTTTTTTAAGTTCATTCTAAAATTTTAAAGTATATTTCACGTCAAGTATAAAAGTGAATCACTATAAGTAGCTTTGATATTTTATTTGATTTATTTATTTTCCATGCAACTTTTCTGTTATAAAGTAACTTCATTCTAGAAGTGATCCCTACTTCTCTTTATAAAAGTGGATCACTTCATAAAGAAACTTACACTATCACGTGGTCATTTGGTTACCGTTTATGCCTTTTTTTAAAAGGGCATAACTCTCACATCCAAAGTCCGTTTTCAGTGTCGTTTGTTTTAAAAACGCACAACATTTCGAGCTATTTCCATTTAGATCATCAGTTTCAGTTTTTAAATCCATATTATCTGCATATTTAATATGGATTCTACAAGTAATCTCTTACTTACCAACACCACCTACTTCCAATGGAAATCCCATATGGAGGATTTATTAAGAAGTAAAGGCTTGTACCAGATTACCTTGGGAAAGGAAACAACACCCACTGATGTTGATAATAAATCCAAATGGGATAATAGAAATGACGGAGCATGTGGATTAATCAGAATTTCCATCTCTCCTGATTTAAGGTTCCACCTTTAATCAATTGATAAACCCAAAGAAGCTTGGGAAAAGATTGAATATGTGTTTGGTAAACAAAATATTATATGAGCACAACAGTTAGAAAATCAAGTACTAACTTTAAGTCCAAGTGATTTTTCTTGCATTGAAGACTATCTATCTAATTTTAAAACACTCAGAACTTTATGTGAAGAATGTAAGATAAAGATAGACAAAGATCGTTGCATCTATCTTATTCTTTCTAAGCTAGGTAGTGCATATTCTGTGTTTGTATCTACCTCTTATGCCATGCAAGAGGCTCCGGGGACAACTTATCAAAAACCCACTCTTGAGAACTTTTGTGATGCTTTTATTAGAGACAAAGATAAGTTAATACAACTTGGAGTGATCAACACTGTAGGTACCTCCAACAAAGCCTTAGTTGTCCATAAGAAAGATAAGCCCAAGAATCCCAAGAAGAAACATCCTCACCACAACAACAAGCAATATAAGGGTCCCAAATCCACTTAGACAACTTCCACTCCTAATGGAGACAAAGGAGAAAAATATAAAAATAAGAAGACTAAAATACATTGCAACTTTTTTGATAAATATGGTCATGATGAGTCCAAATGTTTCAAGAATATGGAATCTTTAGAAGCAGCGATGAAGAATCACAACATCAATATTGATTCTACTTCTTCTTCTTCTTCTCATGGACATGCACTTTCATCTTTTGGTTTCTCCTTCAATACAACTTCTACTTCTACTTCTGATGAGTGGCTTATTGATTCTAGAGCATCTTATCATATGGCTATGGATAGAGAAAAATTTTCTACTCTAAATGAATGTAACACCGAGAAAATATTTGTTGGTGATGATAGATGTCTTAGTGTTGAAGGATATGGAACATTTCAAGTAGAAAATTGTCATTTCAATGATTTATTATGTGTTCCAAGTCTTTCTTGTAACCTTCTATTAGTATATCAAATCACTCATTCAGGTGAAGGTAAAACCGTAGAGTTTTCACCTCACCAAGTTGTAATCAAGGATCTAAAAGATCCTAAGCATGTTCTTTCAATTGGAATTCTTGATGATATTACCAGGTTGTACAAGTTTGAAAAATTTGGTTCATCATCTTTTTCATTAGTTTTTGTTTCTCATAGTGATGACTTGAGCAAACTTTGGCATGAGTGGTTTGGTCATCTAAACTATCGCTCATTGCAACAACTATGTAATCAAAATATGGTGACTGGTCTTCCTCTTGTTTCATGCAGAGATTGTGTTTGTGCCGGTTGTGTTCTCGACAAACATCATCAGGATAGTTTTGACAAACGTGCCTCTTGGCACACCTTGGGTCCTTTGCAGCTTGTTCACAGTGATTTGTGTGGTCCACTTTCTTCTCCTTCTTTTTTTGGGTGGAATTATTTCTTAACTTTCATTGATGACTTTTCCAGACGTACTTGGGTTTACTTCTTAAAACTTAAGAGAGATGTTTTTGAAAAAAATTTGGCCTACAAGGCCCTTGTAGAAAAGCAATTTTGACATCAAATTCAAAGGTTAATAACAAATAATGGAGGTGAATATGTGAATAATAATTTTACAAGTTACTGCACTACACATGGAATCCAAATGCAACACATTATTCCATATACACCACAACAAAATGATGTTGTTGAGAGAAAGAACCACACATTAAAAGAAATGGATAATTGTATGATCTAATCCAAGGGATTAAGTCTAAAGTATTGGGTGGAAGCCATCAACTATGCAAATTACATAGTAAATCACACTCCCACAAAGGCTCTTAAAAATATAACACCAGAAGAAGCTTGGACTAAAATTAAACCACATGTAAGTCACTTCCATATTTGGAAGTATAGAATGGGCTCACATTCCTGATGAGAAAAAGAAAACATTGTAGACTAAAAGTGAGAAGTGTATATTTGTTGGTTATTATGAATATGCCAAAGGTTATAGACTTCTTAAAACACATTGTAATGAAATTATTATTAGAAGAGATGTTAAATTTGATGAAAATTGCCTAGCCTGCGAGCCTAATTCGACATTTGTTCCTTCTTTGGCCTATGAGCCTAATTCGACGGTTGTGCCTTCTTCGGCCTGCAATCCATCTTCAGTGTTTGTGCCTTCTTCTTTTCTAGTTTATTCTTCAGATGATGACAGTGAGGATGAAAATACACCTCCACCTTCTCACCTTCCTCCTAATGATTCCTTTGAACCTGAACCAGCACCAGCTCCACTTCTTCCTAGATAGGTTCGTTCAACACGAGAAGTAGTTGGTGATCTTGTCAGTGATCCTTCATATCAGCATCAGACACATTCATTGTTCGAGCGAGCCTCTTCTCTTTTGGGTCAAGCTTCATAAACTCATGATCTAGAGACATTTGTAGAAGCTTCAGGTCATCCAGATTGGGATACAACAATGAATGAAGAGTATCATTCTTTAATGGCAAACAATACTTGGGATCTTGTACCTCTTCCAAAAGGAAGAAAACTTTCCAGATGTAAATGGGTCTATAGAACTATGTATGCATCAGATGGAAGTGTTGAAAGGCACAAGACTCAGTTAGTTTCCAAAGGATTTTCCAAGTTGAGGGAATTGACTATAATGAAACCTTTTCCCCTGTAGCCAAAATGAATTCCATCTGACTTGTTTTTTCGCTTGGTGCCTCACATAAATGGGAGGTCCATTAGATGGATGTTAAATCTTCCTTATTGCACAAAGATTTGCAATAATAAATATACATGGAACAACCTCCTGGCTATGTCCATAATTACGCTAGCCTTGTTTGTCACCTTAAGAAATATATTTATGGTCTCAAGCAAGCTCCTCGAGCTTGGTATGCCAAAATGGACATCTTTCTTATTGCCACCGGATTCTCTAGATGCCATTATGATCCTAATGTCTATACCAAGAAAGAAGGAAGCCATCTCATAATCCTTTTCCTTTATGTTGATGACCTTATCCTTACTGGTAGTGACTCAAAAATTTTAAACCATGTGAAAACTAGCCTTAAGAAGAAATTTGAAATGACAGACTTAGGATTTTTGCACTATTTCCTTGGCCTCCAAGTTTTGCAAACCAATGTAGGATTTTTTCTTTCCCAGTCTAAGTATGCTTGTGACCTTCTTCGTCGCTTTCACATGGACAATTGTAAACCAACCCATTCTCCCTTCCAGTCTGGAGTCAATCTTATTGCCACCTGTACTTCTTCTGAAGTTGATGCCACCTTGTACCGTCAATTAGTTAGTTGCCTCTTATACTTGACTCATAACCATCTTGATACTTCCTTTGTTGTTGGTCTTGTTGCCCGGTATATGCAAACACCCCATGAAATCCATTGGAAAGTAGTTAAAAGGATACTTCTCTATGTTCATGGTACAATTCATTTCAGGATACATTACAGTTTAGGGGGGGCTCCTTTATTGGTTGGTTTCAGTGATTCAGATTGGGCCGACAACCTTGATGATCGGAAGTCTACTACAGGTTATGTTTTTAGCCTTGGTTCAGGACCTATCACTTGGGAATGTAAGAAACAACAGGCTATTTCACTTTCTTCAGCAGAAGAAAAGTACCGAGCAAAGGTAAATGCAAGTCAAAAAGCCTTGTGGCTTCGACAGATCCTTTCAAAGTTTGGATTCCAACAACAACATCCGACCAGCCTTTGGTGCGATAATCAGAGTTCCATCAAGCTCGCCAAAGACCTAGCTCAACATCAGCATAGAAAACACATAGAGCTACACATGCACTTCATTAGAAATATCATTCATGATCAAGTTATTGAAGTGCTCTTTTGCCCTATAGAAGATCAAGTTGCAAACATTTTCACAAAGTCTCTTACAGAAGTGAATTTTTCCAAACTTCGATCTATGTTATGAGTTCAGGAAGTTTTCATTAAGGGGGGATAGGTTCTAATGCCTCCCTCCTTCTCCTATTGTTTCACCATTGTAAATCCTTCAATCCTATCCCAAGTTGTTCTTAAGGGGGGATGTTAGGATATTTAGACACTTAGGATTTAGTTAAGATCTACTTGGTCTAATGTGTCATTAGGTAAAAGTGTGTTTCTTTAGTATGCATTAGTATGAATTTGTAGTCAGGAAATCCAATGGTCATGATATGTTCTCGACATAGAGTGATCTGACAGTTCATACTCTCTTCGATCTTAACGACCATTGATCTATGGATTAACACCTGATTGGTACATGATCTCTATTTAAAGAGCATGGAGGGTCATTTTTCGATGATCGATTGTGAGAAACTCTGTAAAATATCTTTGTAATCTTTTTATTTTGCATTAATAAACTTCTCCAAGTGACCGCATTGGTTGGGGCCGTGGATGTTTCCCTGTAAGGGTTTTACCACGTGAAAACATCGGTGTGTTGATCTTTGATCTAGTTATGTGAGTGGTTACTGAAGGTGTTCGTCCTATGTTGGAATACATGTGTTGTCGAACACTTGATATATCACATTTGACTAATGATCCCATAATGGATGCCCCATTTTGGCCTCTAATCCCTGCCAAACTACCTTCTGATATCCCAAAATTCAACGGGAGACTTGGAGAAAACCCTAATAACCACATAATGACCTTCCATATTTGGTGTTCTTTGAACTCTTTGATGGATGTCTCCATTTTTTTAATACTTTTCCAAAGAATTCTCACAGGATCGCCAACCAAACTATATATTGAGTTGTTGTGACACTCCTTTAGTGACTTTAATTCACTATCTATGGCATTTTTGGCACATTTCCAGTTGTCAATTCAATATGATACCGGTACATATCTCTTAACCTCGCTTAGACAATACACCTCCACCCATATTTCTGATCATATTCATGAATGGATGCGGTGTCTAGGACTGATTAAAGATAATATTTTGGACCAAATCTTGGTAGATTAGTTTACCAAGTTTCTTTTGTCTCACATCACTAGAGATGTCTCCATGGGAGGTGTTTTCACTAAGGAGAAAGTAATCAATCGTGCTCAATATTTGGACTTGGTATATTCCCAGTCCAGCACAATTTATGATCTGATCACTCGTGCTCATTTCCCTTCTAATGATTTGTCAATACCTTCTCTTGAAGCCCATGCCGATGAAATGGTGGGTTCCAAAACCAACACCAAAATTTCTCCCTCTCCTACACAAACCTCTGAGGTGAATGTGGTCCATTCCACTTCATCTCAACAACTTCGAGGTAAGAATAAAAACAAGGGTAAATCGAAGAATTCTTCTAACCCATAGGAGAGTACAAAAATTGTTGATACTTAACCGAAAAGGAAATCTAAGATTCGTTGCATGATTTGTACGGAGGACCAATACACGAAATAATTCCCTCATCATGAGGAAGTAGCTAAATTTCTGAAGGGAACCTCCCTACCTGCAGTGTTAATTGACCCTTTACCAACTCAGTAGCAACAAATGGTTGTACAAAATCCTACCCCTCTGCAAGGAGGAAATGCAAGTCTTTCCCACCATGGGGATGCTTCCTAAAGCATCAGTTGGGTATTTATTTGTAAGGAGACGATTAGTCTAACAACCAGAGCTAAGACTTATGACACTCCTCCATAAAATCATGCAAATGGAGGTGCTACTGATAATACCTCCACTTCCACTCCTCCTCCATACTTCACCCCTCTTCATATCGAGAGGCATGTTGTTGACTCAGTGTTGCACCCTCCCAAGGTTGGCACAATTCGAAAGTTGATTTTAAATCCAAGTACCCACGCTTCTCAAAAATACAACAATGTTGAATATTTGGCACAAGCACCTTGTGCTATGTCAATGCTTGAAGTTCTACAAAATTGTCCAAGTAAACTTAGAACCCTATTATCATCCATTGGAGTTGTGGATCCATAGGTGTAAAATATGATTTTGTTTAATATGGACTATTTTAAACCGAGGCTCTCACACCACCTAGAATTCCAAATTCAAGCTATAGTTTGTGGGAAGAACATCCATCGCATTGTTTTGGATGAAAGAGCTTATGCATGTGTCATGTATTTGTCATAATAGAGAGCCATTGGTTCTCCTAAACTTCACCAATATCATACCACCTTGTTGTCAGCCACACATTTTTTTGATTTTTTAAACATGATCGAGAGGCATTCCATTTTTTGTAGTTGCCATCACCCTGTCTATAAACACTTTTACAAATTCATTATGACTGATTGGGTTAAAGCCTATTTCACTATTTTCTACTATTTTGATTTTCGATTCTTCTATGTTTAATGTATGACTACAAGTATGATTTAAACTTATAATTTGGCTTGTCATTTTCATAATCTTTGCCTTAGTTTTATCGTTCCACAAACCATCATATGAAATTAAAATATAAATCTTATAGAATGGTGGTTAGACACATTGTGCTTGTGATGAATACGATTATCATTTCAATGGTTTGATAATTTTGATTTGAGCAGAGTTTTGGTTTGTGTAATGGTTCGATCATTTGTATTTAAATTATGAGGAGTTCTATTTTGATAAATTTTAAATAACCCTTGTCAATTCAATGATCGTGCTACTAGTCATGAGAATTAATGCGCAAGTATCGTACCCTGTACTTAATCCATTTTGCTGGCAGAGTAAATAAGTGAGCGTTTCATTACCGGTTGAAGGTTTTTTTCATGCTCTGTATGCAAGGTTTTCATTACCAGGTATGGTCAAGTATCATGACCAAACCCTAGATGTTTATACTATGATTTCATAGAGGGTTCGTTTTGTTTGTCTCCATTTTATCCATTAGGATCTGTTTCTTTTGTTCTTTCCATATAAACCCATAATTGTCTTGAGTCGCCCATGTTACAGTACAATCATATTTTTAATGGCTCCTATTTTTCGTTTGGATCCAAATGGCCGTCAAGAATTGCTATCTCATGGTGATGCGAATCCAACCAAATAAACCGTAATTGCATGCCAGAGACACATTTTTGCAGGAACAATCTTGAGAAAACCGTTACAAATTAGTCCAAACCCTTTAAGACCCATTTCGGAAATGGGACCATTTACCTTTAGCGCGAGTAGATTCTTCAGAAACGAATCCATTTCAAAGGTATGTTTCATTTTTTGGACAACATTTTCCCATAAATTTTGTTTTTCCTGAGTTTTCTTTTTCCCCTTTCCTCTCTATGGGTGTGAACATTTTGGCTTTGGACAACCTACAACATTTTGGATTTAGTCCTTTGTGAATGGTGTTTCATTAATGTTTTGTTTTATTTAATCTTGGTATATTAATATGTCGTGTAGATTTAGACTCAATGACATGTTATGTTTCATGATATTCATGTTGTAAATATCGTTCATGATTTGTTGTTCCAGATATTGAGACTGTGATCATCTTTTCAATTCGAATATAATGATTTTTCTTTGATGTTTAGTTGAACAATGAAATGAATGTATTACACACAGATTTCTCTGACTGTAATCATTTGCGATCATAAGATCACATAATTAATATGTGTTCCCTATTCTGTTTCTAAATCCTGGTTTCCAATACATTCTTTGAATTTATTCAGAAAATTTCAGTATAAGTCTATTGCAGATTTATCTCGTAGGCATGGCAGCTGGATGCTCTTGATTCATAAAGAGGCACTGACACATTTAACGAACTAATATCAGGTTATCTTTTGTGTTTCTAATTTCTGTCATTTATGTATTAGTGAAACCAGAAATTTTAGATCAACTTTGACTATTTGTACATCTGTGTTTCATAACTTAGTTAATTCAAGTTTTGTTAGATTTATAATTAGAAAATAGAAAATGTTCAAATGTGCTTTCTTTATCTACTTCTCAAAAACAATTATTTTTACATTGATTTCATAAGTTTCTAGTAAAACTTGCAACTTGTAAATTATGTTCATAAGTTGATATTTTTTACGTTTTCTTTCTCTGCTCTAATACATTTGTACATATAATTATATTAGAGTTTATGTATATACTATTATTTAGCATTGGCTAGTTATTCTTTTTCTTTATTTTAGGACCTTAGATTGGCCAATGAAGCCATTAAACTTGTCAGAACAGGTTACACCAAATGGCTTGGGTTACTTGGACAACCCCAGACTGGACCTGTTCTTCCAGTGGACAGCTTGTCAAATTTTCCTGTCAACACACCCTTAAAGCATTTGATGGATGTGGTTTCCAACCTTACATACTCTTGCAATATTTCCCTATGGAATTAAAGGGAAAAGTCATTTCTATCAACATTGAAGTGTTTGATGCACCCATGGATTACAATTTATTGGTTGGTCACAGTTAGTTTTATGTGATGACTATTGTCACTTCTTCAATATTTCATATTTTTCAATTTCCCCATCAAGGGAAAATTGTGACTGTTGACCAACTTGATTATTGCACAACAAAACTCAATAGTTTTGCAATGAATAATATCCCCTTCTTGTGGCAGTCTAATCTTGTAGAAATTTTAATACAAATTATGTATTGCTTGGATTCTCCTGATCTAACAATTATATGCCATTGTTAAATACATAATTGATTCTACTAATATTCTTGTAGAATTTAAAACACGATCACCAATTGCAATATCAAGAAGAAAGATCGATCACACATAACACAGATGTTTTACTGGGAAAGCATAAAGCTAAAAACCCCACTATCATATATTATGTATATATCATGGATCATGAAACAATCTGATACAAAACTCTAATCCAAGATATCTCAGTACAATATACAGTCATCTCACACTATCATACAAAAATTGACAAATTCATGTGCCAATTTACTGCTTCCAGACAACCTGCCTCCTCTGCACAATCCCTGCTGATGGAAATACCTACAATGAATGAATGAATCCATCTTGCCTAGGCTATGCAATCCTCATGGGAACATCCACTGTGTCTGTTGTTGCATGAGTGCACTCACTAATGTCGCAATTGATAATCAAATTGTCCCTTTCACATGTTATCTCAACTAGGTCTCCACTGAATCTGACATGCATGTAGTTAATAGTGGTAAATCTTCAGTTGCATGTGAGATCACTGATTGAGAATTAATTAATAATTAATTCACTGATCTCTCACTAGTGTAATTTCATTTATAAATAGTAAAACTGAGATTAACTCACTTAACTAAGTTAAACTACTTCACCATTCACATAACTACACATCCAACTCTGTTACCAATTCGATTCACTCAATTACAACTAATTCGACTTGCATGTCCCACTAGTCAACCTTTGAACTCGAATTTCCTATAGCTAACTTATTTTCCACTTCAGTTAACTATTTCCAAGTGCTCATTGAGAATAGACTAATATTTATTGTCCAACTATTATTAAGGGATAATAATAGTTGACATACATCTATAAATAGAATTCGCTCACCATCTATAAATAGACATCATCTATAAATACAATTTGCTCATCATCTAAAAATACACTTACACCTAAAAATAGCCTAAGGCTCCATCCTAGTGTAGGTGCATAATTTTCACTAGGATCTTCTTGTTTAATCTCAACACTCCCTCTCAACAAGAAAGGGATTATCCTTCACCCCGATCCTGTCTCTATGGTATTCGAATTTTCTCCTGGTGAGCACCTTCGTCAGAATGTCTGCATCCTGATCTTCCGTAGGAATGTACTGAAGTAACATGATCTTTTGTTGCACACAATCTATGATATGATGATATCGGATATCTATATGCTTATATCTATCATGAAACACAAGATTAATCGAGAGTTAATGCAACTCTAATTATCAAAATGAATCATTGTCGGATCTAAATGGGAACCAAATAAACCAACCAAGATATTTCTCATCTAGATAGCCTCACATGCATCTTGACTCCTTGCCATGTATTCTGCTTCCAATGAACTGAGTGCCACAAATCTTTGTTTCCTATTGTACGAAGAAACAATTGTAGATCCAATACTAAATATCCCCCCTGATGTGCTCTTTATGTCCATTGGGTTGCCCGCCCAATCTGCATCCATGAAGCCATGCAACTTCACCTCATCCATCCATCTGTACCATAATCCATACTCCGATGTTCCCCTCAGTTATCTCAAGACATTCTTACCCTCCTTCTAAAATAGCTTGGTAGGCTTAACCATCACTTGACTCAGCTAGTTAACTGCATAGCAAATGTCTGGTCTCGTGTTCACTAGATACATTAGCGAACCCACTAACTATCGATAGACAGTAGAATCCACTACCTCTCCAGAAGTAGCATCCTCTTTCTTCCAGTTTCCTGGAAGAAGAGTATCCATGGGTTTGCAACCCTCCATGTGAAACTTACCCAATATCTCCCTTACATACTTTCCTTGAGACACAAAAATTTTACCATCTCGCTGCCATATTTCCAATCCAAGGAGATAATGAAGGAGGCCCATATCCTTCATCTTGAACTCTTGTGCAAGGTCCTCCTTGCATGAGTGTATCAGATGATAATCACCAATCATTATTAAATCATCAATATAAAAAACAATGATTAAAAACTTACCCATGTAGATCCATCTCGAACCTACCACTAATTTGTCGACCGGTCTTGGGACAATTTCCCATGCATTGTTTTTTACAATGGAGTCATACTCCTCCACCATTGCATCAACCCAAGTGGGATCCTGCACTACTTCCTGAAAGGAATATGGTTCAGTCACAATACATTTTCTCATGAGAGCCATGTATCCAGTAAATCGATCATGAGACTGTCTCTGTTTGTGCTGTGAAGTAGGGGCTCCTACATTCTGTGCAGCATCTAGTCTCAATCTATTAGCTTCCATGGTGTGCTTTCTGCCATTTCTGATGGATGGATCTGCATGAGTGGCTTCCTCCAGTCCATGAACCTCCTCATGTGGTTGATCCACATCTTGAGACTCATCTTTGGGAATCAACCATTCCTCTTCTGCATGCAAGTCTAGCTCCCTCTCAAGCGACAACCGCATGGATTTCCCCTCATTGAATTTTATATCCTGTCGCATAACAGTCATCTTACTGTTAGGAAAATACACACGATAATTAAGGGGTGTTTTTGGTACCTAAAAAATATCCCAACATCAACAGTCAGCTCCAACTTCTTCCTGGCAGTCTTGGTCACATGCACATAAATAGATGAGCCAAAAATCTTAAAATGAGAAAAATCAGGTTTCTTACTAATGAAATCTTGTTCAGGTGTACTCATGCTAAGTACTCTATGAGGACAAAAAAATTTCACATAAACCGCAGTGTTGCATTCTTCCACCCACAAATGCATTGGTAGGCCCTAATCATGCAACATCACTTGTGTTGCACCCACGATCGTTCTGTTCTTCCTCTCTGCGACCCCATTTTGTTGTGGGTTATGAGGCGCTATGAGTTCTCTTAGAATTCCTTCTTTGTTGCAGAAGTCTTTGAATTTGTTAGAGATGTATTCTCCACCATTATCTCTCCTCAGAGCCTTCACTTGCTTCCCTGACTCTTTCTCCACCAATGCTTTAAACTCACAGAACTTTGAGAATGTTTGATCCTTCTTTTGCATGAAGAAGATCCATCATTTACGAGAAAAGTGTAAATTCTAACCTTGTACAATATCTACTGCAAACATATATTTAGAAAAGAACAGAAAATATACAATGGAAAATACAAAAATTACACAAAGATTTTTCCCCTGGAAACCCAAACCGGGAAAACCAACATATTCTATATTCATTCATTGTGTTACACTATTTACAATACAATATACATATAGGAGCCAGCGGCATCCAAAACCCTAACCCAATTACCTGGATTAGTCCAAAACCCTAATTCTTTAACCGGAAATAGAAAACCATCGACAAAAACCATGTGCCGAAAAACCACCTAAATACATGACACGTTTCTCGAGGTAGGTGTCACATTTCAGATTTACATGACACTACTACTAGTGCAAAGGATATAACACATACCCAACAAAAATTCATTAACAAAAATAACATAATACTTATGTTTTGTTGTTGAAGCAACTGAGAATGGTCCACACATGTCTGTGTGAATTCTCTCCAGGATCATCGAAGCATGGTTATCCTTTTCATGAAAGCTGGACTTTACATACTTTCCCATGGTGCAACCCTTGCACTGATATAATTGAGCAAGTGTTCCTGTTGGAAGTCTAGTAGATATTTGTTGCATGATTTTCAAGGCTTCATGATGAAGATGGCCCAATCGCTTGTGCCATAATTCACCCTCATCCCATCTCACCACTTTTTCTGCCTTTCCCATCATGGCAGCGCATCCATCTACCTCCATCTTGTAGATATTCTTAACTCAAATCCCTATATTCTTGACTTGACCCGTTGTTTTATGTCGCAGGAAATCTTTTCCATTGCTCAAAACAACGTCATAGCTTCTGTCCTCCAACATTGCGACTGAGACCAAGTTTTTCTTCAGACATGGAACATGCATAACATCTTTCAATTGAAATGGTTTACCTGAATCCTTCTGAAAGGTAATGGTACCAATGCCAGTCTCACTGTATCGTTCATTGTCGCCCATCTCTATATGCATTTTGAGATCTCTCTCCTCCAAGTCACTGAAAATCTCCTTATCTCCCATCATGTGGAAGGAAGCGCCACTATCCAAATACCACACCGATCCCAATGCAATTGATGCCATGAATGCGATTAAGGAGAATTCAAATTCAAATTGTGAGACAAGGGCCTCACCATATGTAGCTCCAGCAACCTTCTTGTTCTTCTTCTTCTATGGACAGTTAGTAGTGAGATTCCCATGTTCGTGACAGTGAAAATACTTCACTTTGGACAAATCCATCTTATTGCCTTTAGACTCGGATTTTGAATGGAATTTATTCCCCTTCCCTTTAATTTCCTTGGTATCCAAATAAAAATCCTTTTCATCATCATGCTTTAATGAATATCCATCTCTGGTGTTCCTCCTGAACTCCTCCTGCACCAAATCCGACCATAGTCGTTCCCAGTTTGGAAATTTTTCCCTTCCATTGATAGAGTCTTGATAATTGTGCCAATTTTTGGGAAGTCCTAGGAGAGACAAGCTCACCAAATCATCATCAACGACTGTTATTCCCACACTCCCCAACTCATCCCAATATTTGACAAACTTTGTGATATATTTTGGAATGGAGTCGCCCTTCTCCATCTCGATCTTCCTAAGTTTATCTTTGAGTGCCAATTTCCTATGGTCATTGTTGTTTTGGAATATATGCATTAAAGTCTTCCACATTGCATATGATGTGGCTTTCCCATGGAGGTTTGAGACAATGTGGTCTCGTACTCCCTCGAATAGGATCCTTCTCACCTTTTCCACTTTCTCTTTCCATGCATCAAGATTTGCAGTGTCCGCGGCATCTGGATTAGGAACATCTTTGTCAATGAATTCCTTCAATCCATTGTCTTCAAGTACTACCTCCATCCTTTCCTTCCAAGCAATGTAGTTCGAGCTTCCCTAGAGTGCATACTCTAACCTCAATCCATTGAAAGCCATTTCAATCTTGAATTAGTTGTAGTAACGAGAAAGTCTTTCTGCAAATTCAAATTCTATCCAATCACAAACTCAGCTTCTGCAATCTTCTGGGCTCTGATACCATGTAGAAATTTTAATAAAAATTATGTATTGTCTGGATTCTCCTGATATAACAATTATATTCCACTGTTAAAAATAGAATCGCTTCTACTAATATTCTTGTGGAATTTAAAACACGAACGCCAATTGCAATATCAAGAAGAAAGATCAATCACACATAACACAGATGTTTTACCAGGAAATCATAAAGCTAAAAACCACACTATCATATATTATGTAGATATCATGGATCATGAAACAATATCATACAAAAATCTAATCCAATATCTCTCAGTACAATATATAATCGTCTCACACTGTTATACAAAAATTGACAAATTTGTGTGCCAATTTAGTGCTTCCAGATAGCCTGCCTCCTCTGTGCAATCCCTGTTGATGGAAATCCATGAAATGAATGAATGAATCCCACTTACCTAGGTTTCTCAATCCTCATGGGCACAACCATTGTGTGTGTGGTTGCATGAGTGCACTCACTAATGTCACAATTCATAGTCAAACTATCCTTTTCACCTGTTATCTCAACTGGGTCTTCACTGGATTTGACATGCATGTAGTTAACAATGGTAAATCTTTAGTTGCATGTGAGATCATTGATTGTGAATTAACTAATAATTAATTCATTGGTCTCTCACTAGTGTAAGTTCAGTTACAACTAGTACAACTGATCTTAACTCACATAACTTATTTAAATTACTTCACAACTCACATAACTACACATCCAACTCTGCTACAACTTCGAATCACTTAGTTACAACTAATTTGACTTTCATGTCCCACCAATCAACCTTTGAGCTCAAATTTCCTATAACTAATTGATTTTCCACTTCAGTTAACTATTTCCAAGTGCTCATTGAGAATAGACTAATATTTATTGTCCAACTATTATTAAGGGATAATAATAATCGACATACATCTATAAATAGAATTTGCTTACCATCTATAAATAGACATCATCTATAAATAGAATTTTCTCATCATCTAAAAATAGACTTCCAACTAAAAATAGCCTGAGGCTCCATTCTAGTGTAGGTGCATAATTTTCACTAGGATCTTCTTGTTGAATCTCAACAGATATTAAGTAAAAAAGTGTGGTGGTAGGTCTCCTCAAAGATTCATCACTCATGGGATATTTTCCCTTACCTCCCCATGATCCCCCACATGAGTTTTCCACATTAAACATTATTATGACTATAGTGAATTGATCCTATGAATCATTTGATCCTTGGGTAGTTATTATCCAATCTACCACTGAAACACTAGGTGACATCATGTCACTTAGTCTAGAAGAGTCTCGTCTTCCACAAGATCTAGTACCTAAACCTTCCCTTCCTCCACCTATCTCAATTGATCCTATTTCTTCCTTCCTCTCTAGAGAACCTATCCCTATTAGTAACTAGGAGTCTAAGAGAGTGCAAAATAAGTGTCAACAGGCGGACCGAAGCTTGGGGAGCATGTCTCCAACCTATAGACATCATACTGAAGTTAAAACACAAACTTCTTATGATGATGTTGGGGGGGAAATACCAACCTCTAAACACCAAGTTGGGAAAAAACCTACCAATGTGTATTGATCAACGTACCAACCTATGGACATCATGTTGGGAAGAGGCTCGTTCATGGGTATTACACCAAGAATAGTTTATTCTCATTTTCAAGATCATCAAAAATGAAACCTACTTTGAGCACAATTTTATTCTTTGTTTCAATCTAGTTAAAAAATGAAGCATAATATGAGCATACTTCATCATCCTTCAATCTCGTTAAACCACGAAGAGTCATCTTTCAAGTGGTATTTTACCATTTTTTCAGCCTCGTAAGTCTAACTACGAAAAAGGTATACTCTAGTCAATCATGACTAGAATAGTTTTCCCTTGTATTGTTTTATACTTTTTCGGGCATTGGGGACTAAATTTACGAAAAATAACATCCACGGAGTCGTATTTAATATATTTTTAGACTCTCTAAAAAGGAAAAGACCATTGATTTTTCCTTCTTTGGACTCGTAAAACATGCATTGAAGGACCCATACAGGGGTGAATCCCTCCTTCTTCAGGTTTGTTAAACATATGATAAGAGACTCATCGAGAATGCACTATACCGAGCATATTTTATCCTCCTCAAGCTCGTTAAAAAACAAAGGGATACTTGCCAATCATGGCGGGGAAAAATTAAAGGAAGTGGGTTTAGTTTTTGGAAAGAATCATGGTAGTTGTTTGTTGTCTCCCCTGAACAGGGAAATTGTTTGCATCTTGTCATACAGTTGGGTAATCTTCTTGTCCATGAGTCATACCAATCCCATGAGTCCTCATACTCCTTCATCTCACCCGAAGAGTTCCTCGATGATTGTCGCACTATGTTTTGGTCTATATCTAAGTCAATTCAATGTTGCCAAGTCATTTGTCATGCATCACAATGTTCAAGGGAAATTTTACCTCAAACCAATCATTCTGCAATATTACCATCGTTCATCCTCATTTCAATCAATAATCATGTAATCCACCAACTTACATCACTTTTTGATGCTAGTTTCATGTCGATGATGGAGGAAACATAATGTCACTCCTTCGAAGAGTTTGTTCCTACCGACTTCAACACATTATCTAGGAATTAGACTTAGAAACCATTTAGTACCTTGGATCCCGCATGCCTCAATGGCATGTTTCCTCACTTTTGATAGTAGGTTTAC
Organism: Picea engelmannii; assembly: GCA_009831015.1. Lineage (NCBI taxonomy): Eukaryota > Viridiplantae > Streptophyta > Pinopsida > Pinales > Pinaceae > Picea > Picea engelmannii. Next base: position 478,394 of record ML785306.1, on the reverse strand, counting down.
ACCATTTTCCTCTGATCTAATGATTCCATGGATATTGATTCATATCATTTATTCAAATTCGTTGGAATGTACTAAGGTACCTTGGGATTCATTGTCATCATTGGTGATTTCCCTCGCACTTGTTAACGGTATGCATCAATGACCAGTAATCAAGTGGTGTCTACCATAATCAACATCAATACATCTATTCACATGGATAGATTCATACTATTTTAAGATGGGGATGAAGACCCCGAGTTGCGGGCTCACTCTGTTTTATGCTTTTCCCAGGTTGTGTTGTAGATCATTTGAATATGTATAACATTCCAATATAACCACCATATTTCACTTTGTATTGGTCCATGTCTATTTTATTTTTCATATCATAGATCCACTATGTATTCTTTCATGGCTATGACTTAATCAAGTCATGGAGGTATGTATTTTCATTGTATGTTTGTTGGCCATATCCTTAGTTGATGCTTTCATGGATCCGTAGTGTATTGGTCGATGACCATGCTTTGAGTTAGTTTACTCCGAGCATAGGTATGTCTTCCTCAAGGATGATACATATATATTGTTTGATGTTTGTTTGCAGCTTCCACCAGGCTCTCCTAATCCAGTTCTGTTGTATTAATATTTTGTAAATAGTTTCGACCATCAGTTTCTCTTCTAACCTCACACTTTTGGGCGCATCTGTTACACACAAAAATGTCACACTTGAGTGTCACTTATATTATACACCTAAGTGTTGCAAGTGTCGTAAAGTGTTGTATGCACCTCAATAAGTGTTGTGTGCACTTTATCAAGTGTAATATGCACCTTAATAATTTTCTCATGCACTTTATCAAGTGTAGCAACTATGACACCATGGAAGAAATTTTTCATAATCCCTATTCTTTTTGGAGGAGAAAAACTCATCATGAATAGGTCGAAAAAATATTTTTTACCTTGATATTTTGACCATTTTTTAAGGTAAACGCTCCCCTTCCCATGTATAGGGAGCATTGAACTCTTATCAACGCTCCCCTTCCCATGTACAGGGAGAGTTGACAACACTCTATGATCAATACTAGGGGAGTGTTAAAGTGGTTAGAGGGAGTTATAACTAACCCACCTTTTTGTAAGGACCAACTCCGAGGAGATGAGATTTGTTTGGGTTGAATCATATATTAGGGCTCTATCTTAGGCTAAAATCCTAACTTATGGATAAAAATCCTCAACCATTTCCTAAAATCCTTCATGGTGGTTAAGCCTCCAACTCCTATATAATGAGTGTGTTCCAAGGTGAAAAGGGAGAGAAATGATTTCAGAGCGTCAAAACTTTGATCTTGTGTGGAGAATCCATCTAAACGTCATCATTTTGATCTTGATACATTCAAGCAAGGGATGGACTGGAGATCTTGGAGGAGCTACTGCAATGTCAATGATTGGTTTGTAAGTACTTCACCATGTTTCTCCATTAATATAACTTATCCTATTTCCTTCATATTATTGCTTATACATGTATGTACATATAGATATATCTACTCTTGTCTAATGATATATTGTAGGAGTAGAAGGTGTTGTTTTGTTTCTTGTAGACTTTCTTCATCATGATATAATCTTGGATAACAAGACAAAAGATTGAAGATCGGGGAGGACAACCGTCGAAAAGGAGTAAGTTAGACGTATTTATTATATATTCTCTACTTATAGACATAAATAATAGATCTAAAGGAATGTTAGTGTCCATTTTTTTTTCTTAGAAAATATGGGTCTAGATATCCAAGGGAGATTTCACCTATCTGCGGGGCAAGCATTCTATGACAGCTAAGGATGTGGAATCATTGTTTGGTTCAAACTCTTGATTACCGCTACTGATATTAGGTTCTTCCGGCTATTGTTTTCAATAATGAAATGGACGGGGGTCCCCTTCTCCCACATCTGTGAGTGGAAAAGGCTGGACTTTTGTGGTAGTGACAATGACATTGGGTTCTGCGTCAATGATTTGTTTTCCCTTATTTGGTTTTGAATCAGATTATGAGTCGGCATCTAACTCTGAGGCTTTCATCTCATACAACAATGATTTTTTGGAGAGACATTCATCACTATTGTGCCAAGGGATTTTGTGGAAATCACACCACTTTCCAGTGTCCTTCTTCGACTTTCATTACCCTTCTTTGTTGGTGTCTTGGACTGGTTGTCCTAGGGTTGTACATCCTTGCTCTTTCCTTTTCTTTGGAATTTAGGGCCACATTTACCATGCTTATACTATGATGGGTTTGCAGAGTTGAAATCTTGCTTATTCTTTTTCTTGAACTTTTTCTCTATCTTGACAGCATCTCGGTAAGTTTCTCACAACGAGGATATGTCCAGGAAATACATATATTTTTGGATGTACCTATGTAGGACACTGTGGTACTTCAGGACCATGTGTTACTCAAATTATTTAATACCCATATTTGTGCGCAAGGTATGGGATATTTTGGTGTACTCTGGCATCGTCTGGTCTCTCTCTTGACATAGAGTTATCCATCTCATGTATTGATCATGATAGTTTGCTACAGGGTAGTATTTCTCCTCGAGGGCATAAAAAAAATCATCCCAAGTGGGTTTTGACCCAAAAATTGCAAACTCATCTCCAACATGTTTCTCACAGTAAATTTCCCACCAATATCTAACACGAAGAAGAGCCTTAAGGAACGCAAAGGTGATCTATTCATTGTTGGACAAATTTTGGATAGAGAAATAATCCTCTAGTAGACTTCATCATTTTTCCAAAGCATCAACATCTATTTTTCCTTAAAATAAAGGAATATCAAATTTAACTTGTACCTTGAAAGGTGTTTTAGCTCTGAAGTGACTACTGGTAGAAGGTGTCAACATTGTTATTGGCAGCCATCGAAGGATATGGGAGAAATTATCCATCATCTCATTCTTTTGTTGTGTGAGGGATTCCTTGAGAAACAGTTTGATAAGATCTCCTACTCCATCATCTCTCTTTTCTTCAACCATGGGAGGTCACTTGGGATGGCGAGAGAGGTTGTCCTCAAGATAAACTAACTTGATACCTAACTCTTTATACCTTGACCTCGTCGGGGACATGCACTAAGAAACGACAAGGAGCACATTGTTTTGATACCACTTATCCATACTATATTGAGAGTGACATGCAGGAAAGATATAACAAGGAAACACACAAATATATTGCAAGAAACACAATAATAGAGTTAAAATCATATTCTATTAATGATTGTCTAAAATACAAAAGATTGCAAAATGAAAAGCACACAAGCTAGCTAGAATGGTGGTATATTATCTTTGAAGATAAAGATGTGATGACTACGCTCATTCGCAAGAATTTGACTACAAAGAGGCCAAAAAATCATTTTTAACATAAATCATCAATGAGAAAACCCTAAACATCCAAAACCCTAATCTTAGACGATGAAATGCCAAAAAAGGTTTGTGGGCCCTGATGTGGTTAATTGATACTTCAACTTCCCAGGGGTTCAAATTTTGCATACTATATTTGTTTGGGGTGCTTGGTATCCCATTGGAAAGGTCTAGTCAAGGAGTACACATTTCACTTGTCCTCGCATCTTGCATCGTCCATATGCTTGGTGCTATCAGGCCAAAAAACATCATTTAGGGCCTCAAAATGGCCCCGGAAGTTTGGGACCCGAAAACACATAGAAAAATTTCCAAGATGTGGAACCATTCTGAATTAGTGGAATAGGTGGGTGGACACCAGTATCCACCTAGATTGCATTGCTATCAATTTTTATGTTCCTATGGTTTATGGGGAAAATATTGAAAGTTGGGATTCATTATTACCATTACATGAAAAATAAATATTACATAATTGTATCATCACTTAAGATTTCAACACCACCCTCGGTGGGTAGGAAAAAAGAGGGGGAAGCACTATCCGGGACCAATTTATATAACATATGGAGATGTCATTATGTTACAAGGAAAAATTCTCTATGGCTAGGGAAAACCACAATAGATGTAAATGACTACAGAAATCAACTCTATTCTCAAGTATGCTATATAATCAAATATGCTAGCAAGACAATATAAAACTCCTACCTCGTCCAGACGTTCGATGAAGTCCACCGTTGAGCACTTGACCCAAATCAATATACCTGCAAATAGTCCTCAACAACCAAGAAAAGCAAGCATATGGTGATAATATATGATGTTAACACATTCAATATCATAATTCATTAATATACATAACAAATACGCCCATGGAATAATAATTCAAATATTTGCAAGATATAAATTGGACGGGAAAAGAGTATTTTTATTAATATATGATTAGCAGAATTAAAAAAAAGTTACTGACTTCTGTGTCGGCACGGTTCAGAACCAAGAAAAGAAGTTCCTTCCATCTGGGCCTCCACCACTTCAATCCTCCACCAAAGGCAAGCTCATAGAAGAGAGACAATGAAGTTCTCAATCAATAAGGGAAGATCTTGGGGGCTGAACACTGTGTTCATACTTAAAGGAAAAAGGGATGCAACCTCAATATGAAGTGAGTAATTTCTCCAGAGTAACTTTTCTCTCAAAGTTGTATTCTTTCTCCTCTTTTCCATAGCTTGGAATTGGCCCATTTGTATCCTTCAAATGGAACTAAAGGGATGAGTCATAACGTTTCTAGTATATGGAAGGCCAATGATCATTGATCTCCTATCGTGACATGGAAACCCGACACCATTTTTCATTTTTTGGCACAATGTACATGGGTTGTAGTGGTGCAACCTACGTATATGCATGTTTTATAGTAGGCAAGGTGCGTACATGTGGAAAAATGTATTTTTATCTCTAGGATTTGCAAAAAGGGATGAAAATTCTGCATAGGGAAATGGAAAAAGGCCCTCTATGAAAGATTGCATAGGGTGAGGCAACTCTTGTTATAACACATTACATATGAATACTTTATCAGCATCAAACCCACTCACAATAAATATGCATGGACCAACAAAAGAATTAGGTTAGGTCACATAGCCACTAGATTAGATCTATTTTTAGTTCATTGAATATTCTTAGGGGCCTCAGAAATAGTGAAATCAAGCATCATTCCCTGGTAAATGTTGGATTATTGGCCCATTCTGCTTGAGATTCAAGAAGCTCATAATTTGAGGCCTATTACTTTTCGTTTTAACCTACGTTGGCTTCAAGAAGAGAAAGTACTTGGGATAATAGTAGAATCCTGGAAAAAATGGGTCAATGGCTCCCCTACCTTAACATAGGAACAAAAAGTTCATTCTACTAAAAATTATCTCAGGAATTGGGAAAAATCCATACTTTTAAATCCTGATCAATACAAGATCAAAACCAAGGAAACTTTGGAACACATTTAGGATAAAATTGAATATGAACCAGTGTCTTTCGACTTCCTACAGGAAGAAAATGTAGCCTTATAAGCATACTAAAAGGCCCTTCATGTCAAAGAATCAGTTTGGAGACTCAAATCCATAAGTTTTTGGCTTTAGGATGGGGACATGAATATTTCCTTCTTCCATAAGCAAGCTTAATCCTAAATATGGAATAATAACATTAATTAACTCATGACAAGTGATGGCTCAATCCTTTACTCTATTGAAGAAATAAAATGGGAGGAAATCCATCACTGTGAAGAGATATACATCTCTGGGGATGTGGAAGAGAAGGAGGAGGTTTAAAAAATGCTATCTAACATCCCAAATATCATCACCCAGGAAGAAAATGCAATCCTTAATAAAGAAATTAAAGAAGAGGAATTGTTATCATTCATTTGGAGTTTTTTCGATCATGCTGGCACTTGATCAATATATATTTTCTCTGCATGCTTAGGTATGTTCATAAATCCTTTAGAATGGGGGGTGTTATCAATTATACCTTTCTTTCTCTTATTCCCAAGGAGTCCAATCCGTCCTCCTTCCCTCAGTTCCAACTAATATCCCTTTGCAACACCTCCTATAAGATCCTATCCAACGCCATTTTGAATAGGATACAACTCCTTCCAATGATAATTTTTGAAAACCAATGAGGCTTCATGGCTCAAAGGAAAATAATTAACAATATCATTCTTGTCTAAGAAGATATTCACTTTATCAAGATCCACAAGGAAAAATGCATGGCTATTAAAATAGACATGGTTAATGCCTTTGATCGAGTAACTCACTCTTCTCTATTTCATATTCTAGCTAAATTTGGGTTTTGTTCAACATTTATACAATGGATATAATCTTCTATCAACAATCCCAAAATGTTTCCTTTAGCCAATGGGAGGCTTGTTGAGAAAAAGGTATGGAACACCCTACTCAATCATTTTCATATCTTGCATGGCTAGGACAAGATAGTTGAGAATGTCACCCGAGGTTTATAGCCTCAAAATATTCACTCAATCCACAAGTATTAATTACAAGGATTAAGGATGGTTTTATGATTTTTATGTGTTTCAATGTAAAAATAAACTTTAAAGAAAACTACAAGAATGTATACATCTCTTACAATAAATAAAGCATGGAGACCAAAAGAGAAAGGAGGAACCAAGTCATGAAAACACATGTATGAGACAGGACAATAATCTGATTTTATTTCATTATGAGATACAAAAAGTATATTTCTATTTACAAACCCCTGCAAGGGTATGGACCAAAGTCATATTTACAGGTCTCTAATGGGCACCATAAAAAATACTCCGGCAGTAAAATAAAAATGAAATTAATGATCTGGATCAGCTTGCCACAAAAAGTTGTCATTTGACTCTGCAAGATATTCTTTATCATCCATGAAAATTAATTCACAAACAGACAAGAAAACACAGACTATCAAGGATGGATCAAACACCTTTAAAACAAGTTGTTGAAAAGTATGATTTAGTTTTGAATCTTGTTGCCTTTGATAAGACCCTGCTTTCAACAAGAGTATTAGGCCTTCAAGTAAACTCAAAAATGAATGAAAACTGAAGTTATCTCATTAACTAAAGAGCAAACCTTAGTCTTGTCTTTCTCCTTCTATTCTCCCCTTGTTTCTTCCTCTCATTGAACCTTTATTCTTTCTCAATAAGTTGAGGTAGTTCAACTACTTTCTTTAGTTAGGTCAAATTAACTTAACTAATTAGTTTAGGGAGAAATAATTAATAATAATATATAAATAAGGGTCTAGTTAATAATTACTAAATAGGTCGGACCCCCTTGTGACTCCCATCATTCTCTTGTCAATCATCAAATATAAAATACAAAATTTGTTATTTGGATCATATAACACCCTTGTAGCTCCCATGGATATCATTTAAATCAAATATTTAAATATCAACAAAATTTAAGGACATATACCAAGAAAACAATATATCCATTTTATCCACAAAAATATCCCAAATAAAGCTTGTTGTCCAAAATAAGTTGAAAATTATTAACATTGTCTTCATCACTGAAAATCATTAAAACAAAACATTTAAAACCCATATTTGCTTCTTTGTGAGGCATATTTCCTCTTCTCACTGCTGTCTCCAACTGACTTTTCTTGGGTATCCCTTGGTTGGTTAGGCCCTTGGGGATATATGGTGCTAATAACATGGGAGTAGTCATGTTTTAGGTGGAGATTTGAAGACACAAACTTAGAATATTATGTGGATGGACTAGAGGGGGAGGTCGTTGCTTTTCCTTTGTCTTGCACATGTTGTAGGATATCAATTTTTACTCTTTTGCTAGTGTGTGAGGATTGTACTAGAGAAACATCAGGAGTAATTTGAACATTGGTATTAATAGGTGGAGGTAAAGGTAAGGACACAATGGGCCAACCTCGATGGTAGGAGATAGGTTGGTGGATAATTTCTTTCCAACCATCATTAGTGGGGACTTCGGGTTGCATTAACACATGTGGAGGAACAGGAATCCTTGGAAATTTCTGAGGAGGTTGAAATGGGGGTCTGTCAGTCGAGGATGCAATATATCATGGCCAACCAAATTGAAAAACCAAGCTTGAAACAACTGGTTTAAATATTGTGGATCAACATCGAAGTGAATAGAAAACTGATGACTTCTATGGCCTCGTTGCTAGTTACCTATACCTCTATTATTTTGGTCATTACTGCCCCTGCTAAAAAAACTCATCCTGTAGAAATATTTAACCAGTCATGAAAATTTATTAATAAACCATACATGAAAATCTACTTAAATAAATCAATATTTGGCTCTATTATTTACTACATGATGCATGCAATCCATCCATAAAAATGTCATTCATTAATTGTCACACAAACAAGGAATTGATAGGGTCATTGGGAGTATGGAGGGATTGTATTTAGCGTAAAGTGATATAAAGGGGGGTGTATATTTATGAATATTATTCAAGAAATCAACAAAAGCAATCAACTGTGTATATAAACATATCTATGAATACCAATCATCAATTATGCCACTTCATTTCTTTCATTTTCATACAGACTCTTCCTTAAAAAATTAGTAACAATTGAACATGGAGTGAAAAATTGTAATTGGGATAATGAGGGGAGTGTATTTTGCATAAAATTGTATAATGGAAAGGACTCCCATGAATATTGTTCTAATATATCAAACAATGCTACCTTCAACGTCAATTAAAATTCAAAACCCCTTATTGTTTCAAAATTGAAATTCAACACCTTCTTTTCAAAAATCCAGAACTGGGTTTTCACTTCAAGCCTTCTCACTTGCATTTAGAAATTGCATTGCACAATAATCATTTCACAATTTAATTCCCAATAAAAATTGAACAATAATAACACATCTTTAGCACAACAAAGTCGACGAAACATTGCACCATAATAATCACAATAACCACAACCAACAGTCGACGAATGCATAGATTGTGGTCCACAATATAATCACCAATGCATTCTTAATCCCTTTGTATGACATATTTCAAAATTGAAACTTCAAATAACAATTCTACTGAAATCCCTCTTATTCTTATTCACAAAACTCACTCAACGCATATATAATTCATCCACAGAGGTATTCCTTTCATACAAAATTTAACACACAATAGATCGTAACCCTTAAATAATGATTTTGAATGCTTTCATCACCCCAATATCTCCATGGGACAGATTGTATTACCAAAAACATGAGTGGGCTTAACATCCCTTCCTTTTTTGCACAACAAATAATCAACTAAACCCATGACCAAAAATAAGCACAGGCAATGCCTTTATCAAATTATGGGTTGGCCACTTCCACAATAATTTCCAATACACAGGGTTCCATACATAACAATGAAGAGTATTGCGGTGAGGGGGATGAGCTGACCAAATTGAGGGTTTATCCAAAGGAGCACGAGAAGCTTAATGCTTCTACAAAACTTTGCATTTATATTCACAGAGTTGTTACAAGGATGCGGGCACAATGGGAACGAAGACTAATAACTTAAATGACATGCAAAGTGTTCATATAACCCATAGGTAAGGAGAAATGATACTCTTAGGGAAGAAACCCAAAACAATAAACCAGAGGCAGGGCAGGCCCGAGAGTCCCCAACTGCATTCTTTCCCACAAGTAAAGCACAAATAACATACACAGTAAAAACATCCACACATATTTTCAATATGTATGGTTCAAACACAACGCCACAGAGACCAACACTTAACCACAAATCCATACACAGTAAAAAAATCCATATATTATAAACTTTGGAAATGCACAAAGAGCGAGCAAACTGTTGACTTAATTAAAGAGTAGAGAGAAATATTCATATATGGAGCAACAAGAAGCCCATGCCTATGTAAAAAATTCTAAGGAGAAACAACCAAGCTTGTATACCTCTTCCACAACCGAACAAAATGGAGTAGCAACAACCAACAAGAGAAAATGAAAAATGACTAGGGTGGCGGGCTCAGGGAGGGTTAGAGCGACGTGCATTTACTACACAAAATATATACGTTCGTCCATAGCCCGTATGATCAAGCTAACATACAACATATCAAACACTAACTCCAAATCAATTAATGCAGGTCGAATACACCACCATTTCCCTAAGTCTCCAATTTAACAAATGTGTCATCCCTTGTTTAAAAACTCCAATGTGACATATCTCAAATAATTTCTAGGGATACCATGTTCCAACCTTACTTCCAATTCAAACAACGTGTGTACCCTTGTAGCATGAAATCACCACATCACACATATAACTTAAGCATGGAGTTTAGGTCCTTCCTCAAAATAAATGTAACATAATGATACTTGTGAGTGGTATATAAAAACAACACCATTCCCTTTTAAATCATATCGCCCATAACATCATATTTGATTAATCATTCCGACAGAGATTTTAAACACAAATAAATTTTAGGTCTCATCTCAGCCAACTCATAAGCATGTAAAACATAAGTGTTGTCTCTTTGTCGTAGTCACACAAATTACACAAGGGGTCCCACCTATTAGTATATTATCAAATATAGTTAAATAATAAGGTGTTTGTAATCATTTGCAAGAAGGTACCCTATGTTGTGCTTTTGGGCATAAAAAAATTGGTGAATCCATAAGGAAATCTATTTCCAATAGATTAAGAACTCGAAATGTCTGGTTTCGCAAATCGGTGAACATAGATCAAAGAAATATTGACCAGAATGATTATGCAACAGGGGAAAAAATATGGTTTAAAGGAAATAATGAGACATGATTTTTGGAATAACTCATGGAAAGTGGTACGTATGAGGGGGTTTGGTCATCTATGCATAACATTCGATCAATCATAGTACAATTGTTTCTTTGTGTTAAGGAGAAATTTTATGATATGCTCTTTTGAATCTCAGGACGGAGGGAAGAAAGGGATATCAGAAAATAGGGAAGAAAATCAAATCATATATCTAACAATAGTATTGGAAGCAAAAAGAATTTTAGCGATGTCTAAAAGGAGGACATCGTGACAGCTGTGTAAACTTTATTGTTATTGACCAACAAAACTTACAGAATGACATTGTTGTGGCAAAACTGATCCAAAATTTATTTCTGGTAACGAAAAATAAAACAACAAAAAATGAGACGACGGAAACTAAAAAAAATCAATTAAACAAAGCCAGATAAAACAAGGAAACAAATATATATATATACAATAGTGATTCCCACATGGAATTTATCAATCAATTTGGTTCCAAATAATGTTTCAAGTGGGAACCATTGGTACCATAGGAAAAGAATCGCTCTTCCAAATCCTTTAAAACATAAGAGTTTGCGCCTAGGAAAAAAGTGATTTTGAAAGGACCTAGCCATAATTTATGAAACATTGAATGTCTTCCTCTGTTAGCATGGGTTGAGTCCCAAAGTAAGACTTTCTCATTTACCTTAAATTTTACAGCTTTTGCACGTTTGTCAAAATATTTCTTTACAGTTTGTTGTCTTCTCTTTATATTTTCCAAGGAAAACATTTGTTGTTCTTCTAAGGCTAATAGTGCATTTATCCTTTGAGGGACATTGGAAGAGTTTAATTCTTCAATCTGTAGCATCAGCTGTAGAGAATAAACTTCCAACTCAGTAGTTAGAATGGCTTCTTGACCATAAACAAGATGGAATGGAGTGCTACCTGTTCTTACCTTGGTAGTAGTGTGATCTGCCCAAAGGACGTAGGTGAGGAGGGTATGCCATTGATGACGCTTATCTTCGATGAGCCTCTTTATGATCCTAACCAGATTTGTTTTAGTAGACTCGGCTTGCCCATTTCCTTGGGGGTAATAAGCTGATGAAGTGAAATGCTTGACTCCCAATTTAGCTAGAAATTGAGTCAATTTTGCAGGAATGAAAGCGGGACCATTTTTTGTAATAATATCTAAAGGAATGTCAAATCTGGAGAAGATATTAGTTTCTAGGAAAGAAATTACATTTTCATCATGTGAGTGTCTAAGAGGGACAACTTTATTCCACTTAGTGAAATAATCAGTGGTTGTTAAAATAAAAATCTTCCCTGTGGAAGACAGAGGATTAATAGGACCAATAAATTCTAGGCCCAATTTGGAAAAAGGAAAATCAGGGATAACAGGTTGCAAAGGATCAACAAAAATACGCTCTTTCCCCACAAATTTTTGGCACTTGTCATAATATCTTGCGAATTTATAAGAATCTTAAAAATTGAAGGCCAATAATAACCATTTCTGATGATTTTAAAAGTAGTAGCTTTAGCAAAAAAGTGGCCACCAACATGCATAACAAAACATGAAGATCCATGAGTTTCTTGTAACAATTTATGTGCTTCCTTATTATTCACACATCGAATTAATATACCATCAACAGACCTTCTGATAAAAAAATATCCTAAAATAATATACTTGGAAGATTCAAGACAAAGTCTTCTCCTTTGATGAGGATCTATGTCATCTGGGCATTTCTGATATTGCGAGTAATACACCATATTTTTATACCAGGGGTGTTCAACAATAGAAAGGGTTTGATTCTCAATATAAAATAGTGTTGAAAGAGGACTATCATGGTCATCAATTTATTCACTTGCTTCAGCATGTTGAGCTAAGTGAAGGGATAAGTCTCATCCCTTAATTGTTTTCAAAGTCATGATGGTTAAATCATGCTCCTAGATTTTGGCAAGCCAATGTGCAAGCTTCCTTGAAAGATAAGTTTGTGAAAGAAAAAACTTGACAACATGCAAAGGAACTTTTACCTGTGTGTGTTTTCCTAGGATAAAGTGGCAAAATTTCTCTGCAGCTTTAACAAGAGAAGATGCATGTTTCCCAATATAAGAATATTTGAATTTTTCATCGGATAAACTTTGGCTCATGTAAGCTACAGGTTTTTCATTATTCTTATCATCACATTGCAAGAGGATAGAAAAAACTACTTCCTCAATGGAATTAGTATATATAATAAAATCTTTCTCAAAATTTGGTTTTGCCAGAACCAGTGCAGAACTGATTTCCTTCTAAATCCTTACGAAAGAATTTTTGATATCACCTGTCCAAGAAAAGGAGCGATCTTTCTTTAGAATATTATGAATTGGTTTAACTATTAAATAAAAATCAGGAACAAACCTGTAGACAAAGTTGATAATACCCATAAAGGCTTGAACCTCCTTTTTGGAAGTGGGGGCAGAAAGGTTCAGGATAGTAGCAATCCTTTCGAGATCTATGTTTATTCCTGAATAAAAAATGATATGTCCAAGGATATTTCCCTTGGTGACACTAAAAATAGATTTAGAAGGATTTAAATAAATGCCAATTTGTTTACATCGCATGAGAACTTTCTTGAGATAACCAAAGTGATCCAATCGATTATTTTAATAGACAGTCAAATTATCAAGATATGCTTGGATAATTTTACCGATCATATCATCAAATTTTATTTGCATAGCTCTCTAGAAAGTGTCACTTGCATTAGATAATCCAAAAGGCATGCATTCATAAGCAAATGTGCCCCAACGTGTAGTGAAGGTGGTTTTGTATCTATCAGTCCCTTTTACCTTGATTTGATTATATCTAGAGAAACCATCAAGTAAGGACATCATTTATGACCTTGCGACCTGTTGTAAAATTATTTCCATATTAGGGAGAGGAAAATGATCTTTTACGCTTGCTCTATTCAATGCACGAATATCAACACATAATTGAATCTGACCAGTTGTTTTCCTAACATGGACCAAATTTGAAACCCACTCAGAATACTTAACTGGAAAGATTATACCAGCTTTCAAAAGTTTTTCCAACTCCTTTCTAATAGTAGCTTCAAGTGCGGGGTTAATGGGTGTTTGTTTTTGCCTAAATGGTTTTATCCCTTCCTTGATAGGAATGGCATGTTTTAAGAGATCAGGATCAAAACCACAAAGATCATTGTGTGACCATACAAAAATATCTTGAAATTCACATAATAGTTCTGTGAATTTTTCCTTTTCTTCGTCAAAACATTGGGGACCTAGTTTTACCATATTTGGAGATTCAGAGGTCCCAAGGTTCAAGGAAATGGTATCACCCACTTTCTTTTTTGAATCCTCTTCCTTAAACGTTTCTTTGTTTCCTACATCACTCGAAGAAAATGAACTCTCAAGAGGAGTCAAGCCTTTTGGAATTTTTTCATCTTCCATAGATATAATTGCCTTAGGCTTAAACGGTTCATTTTGTATGAAAGAACAGATTCCTTCATCATTAGGGAAAACCTGCCATGATTCTACATTATATGGAATGTGAGGACGATATAAATACTAAAAAGTATAATCAGGCCTTTGAGGTAGAAGTTGTTGAGTAGGAGATGCCGCAAATATAGCTAACCTATTAGCCATTGAATTAAGTTATTTCTTAACATGAGTGATGTTAAATGATAACAGGTTCGATATAAGAATCCAAACAGCTTGGGTATATAGTTTCATCAACTTATTGCTAGGAGAATAGATTTTACACACAAGGTTCACAACAAGTTCATAATCACCAAAAACTATAAGGTGGCCGCAACCAAGGGTATAAGGATTTTCGATGCCTAATAGTAAGGCTTCAAACTCAATGCCATTGTTCATGCAAGAAAACTCTAACCTATAAGAAAAGTTGTGGATTTTACCTATATGTGAGTACAAGATAATTCTAGCTTCATTACCTTCATTTGAGCATGAGCCATTGAAATCCATGTGCCACATACCATCTTCTAAATCAATTTGTTCTAAAGTAGTGTCACCCTCATCAACAAAGATATAGTACACCCCTAAGTCTTCCTCGAGATAGTTTACATTCAGTTGAGGAATGCTTTCTATGTATGGTGAAATTCTTCCTTCTCTTAGGACTATAACATTCATTCCATTTCGGGGAATGGATAAGTGTGTTCCATAAAGAGAAATATATCCACATGTTAGGGCTTGCTAGTCTCTTCCTAGGATAATAGAATAGTTTCTTATTGGCATGTCGATTACTTGGATGCTGAGGGTTGTCCTTATTTCATCATGTGCACACAAAAATAAAGTTACGTCTTTGATTTCACCTATAGTTGACTGCTACAGACTGTTATAGGAGAGCATGATTCTATAATTTTCATTAGTACATGATAATACTAGCTCTTCCATGATGATTTTTGACATTACGCTTGGGCCCGAACTTCCACCAATTAGGAAACAATGGGATATATTATCCATAATTTTTACAGAAATGAAAAATGGAGGATTTTTTACATGGTGTCTAAAATTATTTACACCTATCTTATTTATAGTGGGATCCTCTTCTTTTGTCTCTTCACAAAGAGTGGCTATGGTGGAAGCTTTTCCTTCCATAAAATTCCTGAGGTGATTTTGTTGTTCAGGGATGAAAATCATGTCCAAAAGAGTAGCATTAGCCTTGGTATTATCCAATTGGTTAAGGATGTTATACTTGGAAAAGGGAAGAGGGGAAGGAACTCCTTGAATTTCATTAATTTTGAGAGTTTGTACATTAGTTCCTTGTGAACATGAGGTTGGGGTGGAAGAAGTATGATAAGGATCGTATTTCCCTTTAGGAGCATAAGATTTGTTCCTAGTATTTATGATCATAACATCTTCTTGTTCTGCCCAATCTAGAACAACGATAGTGTTTTCAGGATTCTTGCCAAATATTTTATCTTTGTCACTCTTCTTAACTTCACAAGTACTTTCTTCATGATTTTCTTCACAGAAGTTACACCATGTAATATGCCAGATATAAAATGTATGCAAAACATAAATAAAATGCTAGTAATGGCAGAATAACAACAATATAACCAGAACATTCACCACAATAACACTAAAATGATATAAGAATAACAACAAAAATAACACTTTGAATCTGAAAGCAATGT
>ML785306.1:446872-462625 GCA_009831015.1 Picea engelmannii | reverse complement strand
ACCTTATTCTATTTTATTGAAAGGCCTTATTAATATTGACCTTTATTACATATGAATATATTGTTCTACCTATGTGTAGGTTAGGACCCTAACATGTCCACCCCCTTAAAAACAACCTTGTCCTCAAGGCTTGAGATGAGGAAATTGTTGTAGAATGGTTGTTGGTTCCAAAGTGGCGTTTGATGGAGTTGTATCTTTCCACTGGACTAGCACTTCCTTGATGGTTCTCTGACGTAGGCGACGTTCACGCTACTCCAAAACTGCTTCTGGTTGTAGCCAAATGGATCCTTCTTCAACTAACTCTGGAATGTTGGTTTGAATTTGACACTTAGCTCCAATCACCTTCTTTAAGCATGAAACATGAAAAACAAGATGTAGCTTCGAATGGATAGGAAAAGCTCACTGATAGGCGACTTGTCCCACATGCTTGAGCACGGTATAATGACCATAAAATTTGGGCGCTAGCTTCTGACAATGCTCGGCCTTGAGGGAAGTTTGCTTGCAAGGTTACATTCGAAGAAACACCTGATCCCCTTCTGCAAATTGATGTTCAGAGAGACCTTGATCTGCTTGTTTCTTAATGCGATTCTATGCCATGGCCAAATTCTCTTTGAGGATACGGAGAATGGCCTCTCGAGCTGTAAGTGTTAGGTCAACCGCTTGGACCTTCGAGGCACCCGGTAAGTATGAGAGAATTGAAGGTGGCTTCTGTCTATATACCACTTCAAAAGGAGTCAAGCATGTAGTTGTATGGCATGAAGTGTTGTACCACCATTCAGCTAGGGGTAACCATTGAGCCCACTGATTTTGCTTTTCCAAGGAAAAATACCTCAAATATGTTTCCAAACACTTGTTGACAACTTCTATTTGGACATCAGTCTGGGGATGTTAAGTTGTGTTGAGATGCAATTATGTGCCTTGTATCTTGAACAATCCTTGCCAAAAATTGCTTGTGAAAGTTGGCTCACGATCAAAAACGATAGAGTGCGGCATGCCATGAAACTTGAAGACCTGATCCATTAAGATTTGAGCCACTGTGGATGTTGTAAACAGGTGTTGAAGGGAGCATAAATGAGCATACCTGGAAAGGCGATCAACAACCACCATGATGACGGATTGATTTCCTAATTTGGGTAAGTTGGTAATAAAATCCATAGAGATATCCTTCCAAATAGTAGGTGGAATCGGCAACGGTTGTATTGTGCCCAACGATTTGACTGTTTCTCCCTTGTTGGGTTGACACACATCACATTCAGCTACAAAATTATGAATGTCTTGTTTCATACCATCCCAGAAAAAGGAACATTTGACCCTGTCATAGGTTTTGGTGAACCTGGAGTGCCCTTCTGTGGGTGTAGCATGAAGCTCAGAAAGTACCATGGATTTAAGATTTGATTGTTTACTTAAATACAAATGGTATTTGTATCGAAGTTCCTCATGGAGCCAAGAGTACCCTGGGGAAGATGGAGCCTTGGACTTCAATTGTTGGATCAACTGCAAACTTTTGGGGTCTTATAGCCATTCCTAGAAAATGGCTTGGAGCCAATCTGGTACAATGAATGAAAGAGAAAAAAGGGATCCTTCATCTTCATATTTTCGGGAAAGTGCATCCGCAACCACATTGTCTTTTCCTTTCTTATAAATGATCTCATAATCATATCCAAAGAGTTTAATCACACATTTTTGTTGTTCTGGGGAGGAAATGCGTTGTTCCAAAAAATACTTAAGGCTTTGATGGTTTGTCTTAATTTGGAACTGTTTCCCCAATAGATAAGGAGGCCACAGATCCACGACATGTAGAATAGCCAACATTTAATTTTCATAGATGGATTTGCCCAGATTTCTTTCAGATAGTTGCTTGCTGGTAAAGGCCAAAGGTCGACCCTCTTGCAAAAGGACAACACCAATTCCTTTCCCTGAGGCATCACATTCCAACACAAAGGTCTTTGTGAAATTAGGAAGGGAGAGGACTAGAGTGGTGCAGATGGCCATCTTCAAGGTTTGAAAAGATTGAGCAGCAGCTGGAGTCCAAGTGAAAGAGTTCTTTCTTAGGAGAGCAGTGAGAGGTGTTGCAGTTTTCCCATAATTATTAACAAACTTGCAAATACACGCAAGCTCTTACGAGTCTTTGGTTGAGGTCGATCTTGCATAGCTTCAATCTTTTTAGGATCCACCCTGACACCATCGTTTCCAACCACATGACCCAAGAATTCTACTTCTGAGGTGCCAAAAGCACATTTAGACTGTTTTAGGAAAAGCTGGTGTTGAGAAAGTATATGGAGAACTCGATCCACATGAGCAAGATGGTCTATCCAGGTTTTTATATAGATGAGGATATCATCAAAGAAAACTAAGAAAAAATGGCAAAGAAATGGATGGAAGACATGATTCATGAGGCTTTGGAAGGTGGAGGGGGCATTACACAAGCCAAAGGGCATGACCAAAAACTCATAGTGGCCCTCATGAGTTCTAAAGGAAGTCTTGGGAATATCTGCCTCTTTCATACGTATCTGGTGGTAGCCTAAATGAAGATCCAGTTTAGTGAAGAATTGGGTGCCACTCAATTCATCCAGGAGGTCATCAATCACAGGAATGGGGAATTTGTCTCTGATGGTAAGTTTGTTGAGGGCACGGAAGTTAGGACACATTCGCCAAGAACCTTCCTTCTTTAGGACCATGACCACAGGAGACGAATAGGGGCTCGTACTAGGCAGATAATGCCTGCATTAAGGAGTTCCTGGACCATTTTCTCAATTTCATTTTTTTGGGAGAAGGGGTGACGATACAGATGGATATTGGGAGGAAGGCTTCCTAGTACAAGGGGAATGGAATGATCATGAAAACCACGGGAAGGAGGGAGGCCTTGGGGAGTGGAAAAGACCAATTGATGTTTAGAAAGGATGGCTTGGAGGTCTTGTGGTACGAAGGGTGTCTTTGTTGCTTGTATGGCATGGAGTTGGGAAATAACACCAGAATGACCCTTTTTGAGTAGCTTTTCCATGCGATGGGAATTAATGATCTCAGGTGAACCCGCGGTGATGCCTTGGAACTTATATTGGTGTCCCTGTTGGTCGAATTGCATGATTAAGTCTTTAAAATCCATGAGAATGGGACCTAAAGTCCTTAGCTAGTCTGCACCCAACACAATGTCACAACCTCCCATGTCGATAGCAAACATATGGGATTTCAGGTGGTAGTCACCAATTTGGAGACGCACATTTTTAGAACGCCCTCCACATTTCTTGGAACCACCATTGGCAATCATGATTTGGAAATTATTGATGGCATGGATGTAGCAATGAGTTTCTTGGGAAATGCGGTGATGAATAAAATTATGGGTGTTGCCATTATCAACCAGAATGATGACCTTCCAATGCTTGATGTAACCGATTAGATTGAGGGTTTGGGGAGTGGAGAAGCCGGTGAGAGCATTGAGGGAAATGACTGGTTCTACTTCGGGAGGGTCCAAGGGAGGGGTTATGTTAGTGGATTCAGGTGATTCAGACATAGAGGGAGTTTGGTCATCTTCTTCCAAAATCTCCTTGGAGATGGCCATAAATTTTTTTTGTTCTTTACACTTGTGGCCCAGGAAATATTTTTCATCACAGTTATAACAAAGGCCTTTGAGTTGGCGTTCATCCATTTCAGCCCGGGTCAATTTTTGGATCTTTAGTGGAGTAGAGGGAGTAGTGGGATTTATCAGTTTAGGGCGAGGGATGAAGGAGGGTTTGCAGTTTTGAGAAGATACAACCTGTTGTTCTTCTTTATCTCTTTTGTTAGCCTCCACCCAACTCTCAGGCCGAGCCATAAGGACATGGGCCCAAATTTCATTCTTGAGGCAACTGATAAAACACTCTTGGAAAAAGGCATCAGACATGCCCTTTGTTCTAAAATCCAAGTGCTCAAAGGCAACTACAAAGTCTTCCACTGTTCCTAATTGTTTTAGCTTTGTCAAACGACCCAAATGGTTGGTGTCAGTTTCAAAGCATTCATAAAGCTCTGCCACAAATTGTGTCCAAGCAATATCCCCTTGACGAGAATTTTTTCTCCATTGCCACCATTGCCAACGTTCTTGATCTAGATGGAGAACACCATACCGGAGTTTGGCCAATTCATCTGTAATGTTGTATAAAGAGAAGTAATGTTCCATTTGGGTTACCCAACCAGTGGGGTCCAAGCCATTAAATTTGGTCACATCCACCCGTGGAAGGCGTAGGTCACGTTGAAAGTGATGGTTCTGCAAGGTATGGGAATGAGAAGAATGGTCACCTTCAGTATGTGGGGGTGAGGAAGAGGAAGGGTTATCTATAGGGATATGCAGTTTGGTGCAGAGTGTCGAAAATATTGATTCAAGCTGGGTGGTGAGATCTTGTTTGATTTCACCCATTGAGGAATGCATGGTTGTATTGATGGCAGCGACATTGGCACTAAGTTGTTTCACTTCGTGTTGGGTCTCAATGAGACCAGAATGCAAGGTGTTGAAGTGAGCTTCCAAGTCTTGGCTACGAGTATGGGCCATGAGGATGGGGGAACTAAAAAGGGGCAGGCGGGGTAAAACAATTTTGCTGAAAAAATGATATGGATGAATGTGATAAGGGAAAAGAGATGAATCCAATGGAATAGGGATGAAATAATGGTGAAAAAATATGTCTGGTCTGAAGAATACTGCACAGAGGAAATGCCCAAATGCTTAACCAAAAAGAAATGTGTATTTACTTGGCAACCTGAACACAGTTGTGTGGCAATAGATCTTGTCTGTTTTAATTTGTTTATGTTTCTGTCCCCAAGGGTTAGGTATTCAAGGGTTCTACAGACAAGGGTTTTCCCTATGCTATAGCTCTTTGATATACATGCGGGGTCCAACAGTAGTACTTGGCCCAATATCTCAGGGCACTAACTAAGGAGGATAGATTGTACCCTTATCCGTACTACCCGACTACCCAGGTACTAGAGAGTGTCTTCCCGAGTGTTGTTCTCGGTGACACTATAACAGTCAGGCGACCGATTGGTTTATCTAAAGAGGGCTTCAGGTAATCTAGGTTGATATTTACACAGGTGTTGTCTGATGTGCTACCACTTGAAGGGGTACCAATAGGGGTTACAAGGGTGGCCAACAAATGTGCGCTTAAGTACCACTTGTATTTCATGCGTGTATGAATCCCTGATCTGTGGGTTTATGCGTGTATTGACAGATCTCTGTGGCTTAAAGACATCGGAATACGTCTCTACCCTAAAAAGAAATTAACCCACACTTTATGCCGAGGAAAGTGCTCTAATACCACTTGTAATATACTAGATATAAAATGTATGCAGAATAGAAATAAAATGCTAGTAATGACATAATAACAGCAATATAACCAGAACATTCACCACAATAACACTGAAATGATATAAGAATAACAACAAAAATAACACTTTGAATCTGAAAGCAATGTTCACAGGCCTCTTCGAGGGGGAAACCTCCAGTTGAGTAGAGCTCTATTACAATAATATCCAAGCTAGGGTTCTCATAACCTTGACTCCTATTTATACTAAAAAGAAGCATCTAGAGGAAGATTCTTCTAGAAGAGGAAGCTTCTATTAGGTCTTCTTACATCCACCTTATTCTATTTTATTGAAAGGCCTTATTAATATTAACCTTTATTACATCCGAATATATTGTTCTACCTATGTGCGGGTTAGGACCCTAACACACCAATTGCGAGACATAATTTCCTTGGGCTGAAAATTGTTTTCATTTGTATTCCTAAAAGGCGTTGCAGAAGAAGAAGATGCCCCAAGAGTAAGTGAGTGAACATTCCTCTTTCGTTCATAGGCTATCATTCAATTTTTCATATATTGTACAAGTTGTAGGAGGGCATACATATCTGTTTGTTTGACTGAGTCTCCATTAGGGAGACCTGTTCTTTCAAGTTGCTATTTGTACTCTAGGAAAGTGTGGAGAGCGAGGCCAAGATTGTCAATAGACTTTACTTCGAGCCTACGATGATAAGGAGAGGGAAGCGCATTATAGTAATGCATGAAAGAGGCTTGGTTTTGGGGGCAGATTAGTTCAGGGATTTGATTGTACAATTTAGTGAAGTAGAGATTAAAGGACTTAATAGTCTCACCATATTTGTAAGAAATATTGTTATATTCCCTTAAATGTTCGGTCAGGCTCTTGTATTGTCCATAAGTGGACTTGAACCAATAAACCAAATATTCCCAACTGAAAAGGATATTTGGAGGGAGATTAAATAAATTAGTTGTTATTTTCCCTTCAAGGGAGTTGACAAATAAGAACATGCATGTATCATTATCGTTAGCCCCGATATTATGACAAGGATTAGAAAATTCCACTAGGTGTTTGTTTGTAAAAACAATATTATTCCCTGAGAACCTAGGAAGATGTTGTTTAAACTTAGGTAGTGAACGAGTAGTAGGTGATAGATTCAAGGGAGAAGATACGTGCCATGGGGTGGCCATAGCATCTTCCTCGAACTGAAAATCCTGTACTTCTTGTTGAAAAGTCAACAAGAAACATGTGTCTAATTTACTTTTCCCTTTAATAAATTGGACAATAAATATTAATCTGTTATCTCATTTATAATAGAGTGAGTTGGAATTGTAACAGAATTATAAGTGTAGTTAAGTGAGTTAATCTCAGTTGTACTAGTTGTAACTAAACTTGCACTAGTGAGAGTTTAGTGAATTAATTATTAGTTAATTCAAACCAATGAACTCACATGCAACTGAAGATTCACCACGGTTAACTACATGCATGTCAGATCTAGTGGAGACCCAATTGAGATAACAGGTTAAAGGGACAGTTTGGCTATCAGTTGTGATTTGAGTGAAGTACACTCATGCAATCACACATGTAGTGGATATGCTTATGATCATGTGAAAACTAAGTAATTCGAATTCATTTTGTGAGAATTCTAATTGCAGGGATTGTGCAGAGGAGGCAGGTTGTCTGGACACAGAAATTGGCACATGTATTTGCTGAGTTTTGTATCACAGTGTGAGACGATTGTATTGTACTGAGAGCTCTTGGATTAGATTTTTGTATGAGATTGTTTCATGATCCATGATATACATAATATATGATAGTGGGGTTTTTAGATTTACGCTTTCTCGGTAAAACTTTTGTGTTATGTGTTCTTGATATTTGACTTTGTGATCGTGGTTTAATTTTCTGCAAGAATAATAGTAGAAGTGATTATGTATTTAACAGTGGCATATAATTGTTAGATTAGGAGAATCACAGGAAATACTTAATTTGTATTGAAAATTCTACATGGTATCATAGCCATGGAGCCATGGAAGTGAGGTGCGAACATAATAGTATTTTCGCAGGTCCCGTCTCTGGTAGGGTGCAAACCTTAATACTGAAAACTTTACACATTTATGAGTGCTAGAATTCTCGCACCCTACTCAAAGGAGAGGTGTGAAATTCATTGAGATTCTTGCAGGCTGCTTAAAGGAGAGGTGTGAACATCCCTCACCCCATTGTGCATTACAGTGCGAACTTCCTCCAAGAGTTCACAGGCTAGACACTGGTAGGGTGCAAACTTCCCTCGGGCTACTCTTAGGTGGGGTGCGAACCTCCCAGGGCAAGAGGAATTGAAGGAGTTGAGTTTTGTGGTTGGATAAGATTCGAATTTGCAGGATTTTCTTGGTGCGACAATTGATTCAAGATCGAAATGTCTTTCAATGGCTTGAGGTTGGAGTATGCACTCGAGGGCATCTTGAACTACATTTCTTGGAAGGACAGGATGGAAGCAGTACTCGAAGACAATGGCTTAAAGGAATACATTGACAAAGATGTTCCTAAGATGGATGCGACAGACACTGCAAATCTTGATGCATGGCAAAAGAAAGTGGCAAAGGATAGGAGGATTCTATAGGAGGGAGTACAAGACCACATTGTCTCAAGTCTCCATGGGAAAACCACACCACATGCAATGTGGAAGGTTTTGATGGATTTGTTCCAAAATAGCAACGACCATAGGAAATTGGTGCTCAAAGATAAACTCAAGAAGATCAAGATGGAGAAGGGCAACACCATTCCAAAATATCTCACAAAGTTTTTCCAATGTCGGGATGAGCTTGGAAGTGTGGGAATAACAGTCATTGTTGATGATTTGGTGAGCTTGGCGCTCTTAGGACTTCCCAAGAGTTGGCACAGTTATCAAGACTCTGTCAATGGAAGGGAAAAACTGCCAAAGCGTGATGATGAAGGTGATTTTTGTTTGGCTGCCAAGGCAAGGAAAGGGAAAGGGAAGAAATTCCATTCAAAATCCAAGTCTAAAGTCAAGAAGCTGGATTTGTCCAAAGTGAAGTGTTTTCACTGTCATGAACATGGGCATCTAACTACTAACTGTCTGTAGAAGAGGAAGAATAAGACAATTGTTGGAGCTGCAAATGGTGAGGCTCTTGTCTTGCAATTTGAACTTGACTTTGCTTTGATTGCAGGCATGGCTTCAAGTGCATCGAGATCGGTGTAGTATTTGGATAGTGGTGCTTCCTTCCACATGACGGGAGATAAAGAGTCTTTCATCGACTTGGAGGAGAAAGATCTCAGAATGAATATAGAGATGGGCGATGATGGATGTTACAGTGCGACTGGTATTGGTACCATTATATTTCAGAGTGAGTCAGGTAAACCATTTCATTTGAAAAATGTTATGCATGTTCTAGGTCTGAAGAAAAACTTGGTCTCAGTCACAATGTTGGAGGACAGAGACTATGATGTTGCTTTTAGCAGTGGAAAATCCTACTTGCAACATAAAACAATGGGTCAAGTCAAGAAGATAGGGATTTGAGTTAAGAATCTCTACATGTTGGAGGTAGATGGTTGCGGTGCCATGATAGGCAAGGCAGAAAAAGTGGTGAGCCAGGATGAGGGGAAATTATGGCACAAGAGATTGGGACATCTTCATCATGGAGCCTTGAATATCATGCAGCAAATATCTACTGGACTTCCAATGGGAACACTTTCTCAATTAGATCAGTGCAAGGGGTGCACCCTAGGGAAGTATGTAAAGTCCACCTTTCATGAAAAGGAGAACTGTGCTTCGGTGATCCTAGAGAGAATTCACACAGATGTGTGTGGATAATTCTCAGTTTCTTCGACAACAAAACATAGGTATTATGTTATTTTTGTTGATGAATTTTCTCGTAAATGCTGGATATTCTTCATGCAGAAGAAGGATCAAACATTATCAAAGTTTTGTGAGTTTAAAGCATTGGTGGAGAAAGAGTCGGGGAAGTAAGTGAAAGCTCTAAGGAGCGATAATGGTGGAGAATACATCTCTAATGAATTCAAATACTTCTGTAGCAGAGAAGGAATTTTAAGAGAACTCATAGCACCTCATAACCCACAACAAAATGGGGTCGGGGAGAGAAAGAATAGAACGATCATGGGTGCAGCATGAGCGATGTTGCATGATCAGGGCCTATCAATGAATTTGTGGGAAAAAGAATGCAATACTACAGTTTATGTGCATAACCATTGTCCTCATAGAATACTTGGCATGAGTACACCTGAAGAAGCTTTCACTGGTAAGAAACCTAATGTTTCTCATTTTAAAAAATTCGGCTCATCTGTTTATGTGCATGTGACCAAGGATTCCAAGAAGAAGTTGGAACCGACTGCTGAAGTTGGGATATTTGTGGGGTACACAGAAACAAACCATAATTATCGTGTGTATTTTCCGAACAGTAAGATGATTGTTATGTGATGAGATATAAAATTCAATGAGGGGAAAGCCATGCGGTTGTCGCTTGAGAGGGAGCTAGACTTGCATGCAAAAGAGGAACTGTTGGTTCCCAAAGATGAGTCTCAAGATGTGGATCAACCACATGAGGAGATTCATGGAGTGGAGGAAACCACTCAAGCAGAGACATCCATCAGAAATGGTAGAAAGCGTACCATGGAAGCTGACAAATTGAGACTAGATACTGAACATAATGTAGAAGCCCCTACTTCACAGTGCAGACAGAGACAGTCTCCTGATCATTTTGTTGGATACAAGGCTCTCATGAGAAAATGTATTGTGACTGAACCATCTTCCTTTTAGGAAGAAGTGCAGGATCCCACTTGGGTTGATGCTATGGTACAGGAGTATGACTCCATTGTTAAAAATAGTGCATGGGAAATTGTCCCAAGACCGATTGACAAATCATTGGTAGGTTCGAGATGGATCTACAAGGTAAAGAAAGTTGTTGATGGGAGTGTGGAGAAATACAAGGCCAGG
The DNA here is from genome assembly GCA_009831015.1 of Picea engelmannii. Classification (NCBI taxonomy): domain Eukaryota; kingdom Viridiplantae; phylum Streptophyta; class Pinopsida; order Pinales; family Pinaceae; genus Picea; species Picea engelmannii. The sequence goes on along the minus strand of ML785306.1, from coordinate 452,384 downwards.
TTTGTGGCCCCAGGCTTCTCACAGATCCATAAGATCCATCCTTGCACTCCCAGTGTAGATGGGCTGGCGCTTTCATCAGATAGATCCAGTGGACACCCATTTGAGATAACAAGTGAAAGGGACAGTTTGGCTATCAGTTGTGATTTGAGTGAACTGCACTCATGCAATCACACATACAGTGGATATGCTTATAAGCATGTGCAAACTAAGTAATTCAAATTCATTTTGTGAGAATTCTAATTGCAGGGATTTTGCAGAGGAGGCAGGCTGTCTGGACACAGAAATTGGCACATGTATTTGTTGAGTATTGTATGACAATGTGAGACGATTGTATTGTATTGAGATCTCTTGGATTAGAGTTTTGTATGAGATTGTTTCATGATTCATGATATACATAATATATGATAGTGGTGTTTTTATCTTTACGCTTTCCCGGTAAAAAATTTGTGTTATGTGTCCTTGATATTTCACTTTGTGATCGTGGTTTAATTTTCCGCAAGAATAATAGTAGAATCGATTCTATATTTAACAATGGCATATAATTGTTAGATCAGGAGAATCACAAGAAATACTTAATTTGTATTGAAAATTCTACACTTATTTATAACCTTATCAGGGTTGGTAGCTGATTGTATAGGAACTTGATGACTATATAGACTACCAATTACCAATGAGGCTGAAATTTGGGATGATGAAGCACCTCCAGGACCACTAGAACCACCCACATATGCCATTTTAAAAGTGATGGGTAAGGGAGAAAAGGGTGAGCTGGAAGAATCAAATAAATTCCTCCTTAGAGTGCTTTCTTGGGTCAACAAAATAGCTTTCATCCTTCCTATTTAAATGATAGGAGTAGCTTTAGGAGACAACCCTCTTATTCTTCTAGAAATGCGAGAATTTGAGGACATGAAAACGAAAAAACCAAAGAATTAAGAAAAGGGAGGTTATTGTTGATTTCTAGGCTGCCTTTACCTGGCTTCCCAGTGTTCAGGGATACTTATATCTTGTTCAACTACTTCCCAAGAGTGTTCAAGCTCAACCCGGGTACTAGCAGTTTCTAGGATAGTATTGAATAAGGTTGAGGAAATGTTAGTCTGGTCTTTAATACCGTGTTCAATATTAGGCTACCTTGTAGTAGGTATTTTCATGAGAAAAATAAATCAAGGAGTACTCGAAAAAAAACAAAAACATTCAAAGATAATCATGAATACAATCAACCAAAGAGATATGGAAGATCTCCCCAGTATGGTCGCCAAACAAATGTTGAGAAAAAGGTATGGAAAACCCTACTCAATCATTTCCACATATTTCCTGGCTAGGACAAGATAGTTGGGAATGTCACCCAGGGTTTATAGACTCAAAACATTCACTCAATCTACAAGTATTAATTACAAGGATTAAGGTTGGTTTTATGATTTGTATATGTTACAATGTAAAAATAAAATTTAAACAAAGCTATAAGAATGTATACAAATTTTACAATAAAATAAACATGGAGACCAAAAGAGAAAGGAGGAACCAAGTCATGAAAACACATGTATGAGACAGGGCAATAATCTAATTTTATTTCATTCTAAGATACAAAAATTGTATTTCTCTTTACAAACCCCTGCGAGGGTATGGACCAAAGTCAGATTTAGAGGCCTTTGATGGGCACCATACAAAAATAATCTGATAGTAAAATATAACTGAAATGAATGATCTAGACCAACTTTCCACACAATGTTTCCATTTGACTCTGCAAGATATTCTTTATCAGCCATGAAAATTAATTCAAAAACATACAAGAATACATAGACTATCAAGGATGGATTAAACAACTTTAAAACAAGCTACTGAAAAGTATGATACAGTTTTCAATCTTGCTTCCTTCAATAAGACCCTACTGTCAACAAGAGGATTAGGCCTTCAAGTAAACTCGGAAATGAATGAAAACTAAAGCTATCTCATTAACTAAAGAACAAACCTTAGTCTTGTCTTTCTCCTTCTATTCTCCCCTTGTTTCTTCCTCTCATTGAACCTTTATTCTTTCTCAAYAAGTTGAGGTAGTTCAACTACTTCCTTTAGTTAAGTCAAATTAACTTAACTAATTAGTTTAGGGAGAAATAATTAATAATAATATATAAATAAGGGTCTAGTTAATAATTACTAAATAGGTGGGACCCCCTTGTGACTCCCATCATTCTCTTGTCAATCATCAAATATAAAATACAAAATTTATCATTTGGATCATATAACACCCTCGTAGCTCCCATGGATATCATTTAAAACGAATATTTAAATATCAACAAAATTTAAGGACATATCCCAAGAAAACAATATATCCATTTTATCCACAAAAATATCCAAAATAAAGCTTGTTGTCCAAAATAAGTTGAAAATTATTAACACTTTCTTCATCACTGAAAATCATAAAAAAAAAACATTTAAAACCCATATTTACTACTTTGCGAGGCATATTTCCTCTTCTCACTGTTGTCTCCAACTGAATTTTCTTGGGTATCCCTTGGTTGGTTAGACCCTTGGGGCTATATGGCATCGATCACATGGGAGAAATCATATTTTAGGTGGATACGTGAAGAAACAGACTTAGAATATTCTGTGGATGGACTAGAGGGGGAGGTCATTGCTTTTCCTTTGTCTTGCACAGGTTGTGGGATATCAGTTTTTAATCTTTTGCTGGCGTGCGAGGATTGTACTGGTGAAACAACAGGAGCAATTTTAACATTGGTATTAACTAGTGGTGGCAAATGTAAGGACATAGGTGTTATTGGATAAATCGGTAGGTGCAGACACTAACTGATCTCCCTAGATCCACCTAGATCTAGAACAAAACACACCAGAACATGACGCTTTCCTTAAGTTTTAGATATTGAATTTATTAACTAAAGAGGGATAGGTGACATACCATTTAAACGTCGCTTCCTCTCACCATTGCCATCCTAGCTCTATTCCAACGCTCATACAATGATGATACTGCAAAAGAACACAACCAACCAAAGTGTAGTAATAGAATAAACTCAATATAAACCTATGTATGTGATCAAGGAATCATACAATAAAACACAACAAGATTTATAGGAAAGAATCATATTACTGTATCATATTAAATGTGAAAGAGAGATTACAACCATGGCCTTGATTTCGTAAGGTCCCTTCCAACTGTCCTTCATTCCCCACACACTTCCACTCCAATAATTCTGAGAGCATAGATCTGATAATATTCACAATATATCTTGACAAAATGGCTCATCTATCCAAGCTAACAATCCCCAAAGCTCAATCCAATCCAAGCTCCAAAATCAAAAGCTCTAAAGCTAATATCATCCAAGCCATCTTTCTCCATGAGAGATCCTCTCCTGTTATAAGCTGAAGAGGATAGGGTGAGGAGGTTAGGATGATCCCACCAAATCATGAAAGCGAGTAAGATCCAAACCATTCGGATGGCACCTCACCATGGAAGTTTCTCCTTCTAGAAGCATCGAGAAGATGCTCGTTTTTCCCACGTATGAGAATTCTCGCACCTTGCTTATAGAGCAACCTATGAACCTCTCGCAACCCAGCTATGGTGCAGCCTATGAGAATCAGGCATTCTCACACCCTATCCATAGTGCAGCATGCGAAAATCATTTTGAATAGGGTTTTCATAAAGGAAAATGCAACTTCTTTTCTCAGGAAAAGTTCTTCTCCCTTCTTTCTTTAGGAACTCGAGCCTTTAACCCCTCTGAAGACTAAATATAGGTTTACATCATTAAAGTTCATAGGGATGACAAAAATAATGTGTAACAGAGAGCCCCCCAAGTTAGAATAGAGTGATAGCTGAAATACTTTATCGAGTCTGTGTAGGGAACAAGGAACAGTCGGTCGAAAACCTACCAACAAACAAGGAAATACAGTACAATAATATATCATCACTAAGGTAGGCATTCCCATACTCAGAATACAAATGACTCTGAACATAAATGACGACATGCAAAGATGCATGTCAAGTAAGACAGGTCATGGCCACCAAACATACATTATGGATCCATGCCATTATGACTCAAATATGAACATAGCCACCAAAAATACACTGTGGATCTATGTGTTAAAGATTCAAATTTGAACATAGCCACCAGACATACAATGTGGATCTATGCAATGGTACAAACTGAATATACTCCAACACAACCTGAATCTGTTAGAAAAGATTCAGGGTCTTCATCTCCACCACTCTATAGTACGAATCTAACCATGTGAATACATGTGCTGAAGTTGAACATGGTAGAAACCACTTGATTACTGGTCATTAGTGTATACTGTTAACAAGTGAGAGGGAACTCACCATTAATGTCAATGACTCCCAAGGTACACTAGTACAATCCAACGAATGTGAATTAATGAGCTGAAGTCGAACACTCGATGGAATATTCCGATCAGGGGTCAATGATGAAAACCCATTGTCGAAAGCGAGGAAACCTTCCATTGAGGCATGCAAGTTCCAAGGTACCAATTGGTTTCTAAGTCTAATTCTTGGATAATGAGTTGAAGTCAACAGGAAAATACTCGTCATAGGAGGGCTTTAATGTATCCCCCATCAATGACATGAAACAAGTAACAAGATTTGATTTAGATCAGAGTAACAAGTGATTCATGATTGCCTTAGGGATGGTCAATGCAATAGAAGGCTTAAGGACTATAGAAATGGCCGACGCAATAGAAGGATTTCCGGGTTGAACTTCATTTTGAACGTATTGACGGCACGACAACTGTCTTGGAATGTTAAGCCCTAATATTGGCTCATTACCACTTAATTGGGGCATATTAGATTAGTAATGTTATTTTATTTATGTAGGCTTTAGGCCATTAGTTGTAATTTAGATTAGTAATGTTATTTTATTTATGTTGGATTTAGGCCATTAAACCTCCTAGTATCCTATATATACCAAGGAGACATTTTCATTTTGAATCATCTTGGACTTGAACATTTAAGTGGGGTAAAAGGAGGTTTCCCCCTCGAAGAGGCTTATTATCTGAAATTATCTCTTTTTCAAGGCATTGAGTACTTTTCCTGAGGTTTTTCTATGCTATATTGATGTTTGGTTCTTAACATATGGTATCAGAGCTCAAGGTCTTGGGGTTTCGCTGCTACATCCGAGACACCTTGGAATTTTCGCTATAACTTTTTTTCTACAACGTTTCAGAAGGAGCGTCTTGGAGGGTATTTAGAATACAGATCAAGGTACGTTGGGTTAAAAATTCATCTCTTGAGGCCTTATACTTTCCGCGATACATCTTGTACAAGATCAGGTTCTGGAATCATCTTGAAATGCGTCATTGTGGAATTTTCGCTATAAAAACTTTTCTGTGACGTTTCAGACCCTAAACTCCAGAGGCCATTTACAGAAATTAGAATTGTAGCTATGGTAAAAATTTCAGCTTCTGTTTCATCTTAAATTTGTAGATACACCCTGTGTAAGATAGGGTATTTGACTAGTCCTATTGACTAGTCTCAAGAAGGTGTTCCGGGTAA
>ML785306.1:425900-443122 GCA_009831015.1 Picea engelmannii | reverse complement strand
TAATATTGGCTCATTACCACTTAATTGGGGCATATTAGATTAGTAATGTTATTTTATTTATGTCGGCTTTAGGCCATTAGTTGTAATTTAGATTAGTAATGTTATTTTATTTATGTTGGCTTTAGGCCATTAAACCTCCTAGTATCCTATATATACCAAGGAGACATTTTCATTTTGAAACATCTTGGACTTGAACATTTAAGTGGGGTAAAAGGAGGTTTCCCCCTCGAAGAGGCTTATTATCTGAAATTATCTCTTTTTCAAGGCGTTGAGTACTTTTCCTGAGGTTTTTCTATGCTATATTGATGTTTGGTTCTTAACATGGAAACATTGACTCAACAACAGGGATCACATACCAATTTGTAATCTTATAAAGGAGTATGATCAAGAAACAATCGTATTTTCCAACCTAGATGCAAAGAGAGTGAAAGGGTGTCATGCTCAAAAGTGACTCTTCCATGGAATACATGTTTAGACATATTTCTTTGCCAAATTTTCCCCCACCATTTCTAGCGAGTACCTCTTTATTTTTACACAGGCTTGAGGACGATAACATATGCCTGTAATGTAAGCTCATCCTTCGGATGAGTACCTCAGAGTATGTTTAACGAACCCTAGGAAGGAGTGGTTCAGTCCCATATGGCTCTTTCGATGTTTGTTTAACGAGTCCAAAGACAGAAAACTCGGGGCTTTTTCATGTTTATAGAGTCTGAAAAATACTTAAAGAGAACTTTCCCAGTTCCTTTTTCATAAATTAGTTCGACGAGACTGAAAAAGTGATAAATTATCGCTCATCGAACATTTTCTTCAAATACTTTTATGAGCGTGAAAAGAACAAGATCGCTCGGCAATCTTTTCATGTTTAGAGAGTCTGAATAGAGCTTAAAGGGAACTCCAATGGGTTCCTTTTTCGTATAACCTTTACAAGTCCAAAAAAGTGATAAAAGTATACTCTATTACATTCTCATTGATTTACGAGCATGAGAAAGAACAAAGACTAAGCTCGGTAACCTATTCTCATGTATTTATGAGCATGAGAAAGGACAAAGACTAAGCTTGGGATTTTTTTCATTTTTACACAAGCTTTAAAGCTATCCAAAACTATGCTTGGACCTGGTTTCATTTTTACACAAGCTTGAACCAAAGGAAACTATGCTTGAGACAGGTAGTTTCATTTTTACACAAGCTTGAACCATAGAAAATTATGCTTGGACTTCCCAACGCATAACACAGGGATGGTTAGTACTTAGCCCCCAGTTTAAGAAGCTAGTGGCTCAAATTCAGCATGAAGTTCAGAGGCTGAGGAAAATGCCCCCCAAGCTTCGTTTCATCCAACTACAAAGGAGAATGAAATGAAGCTTCAAATACTAGACGAAGGACTTGACTGAAATAGAGAGGGGGAAAACTATTTCATTTTTTAACGAGCTTGACACAGAAACAAGAACTATGCTCGTAACCTTTGTTTCATTTTTTAACGAGGTTGCTACATAGACAAAAAAAACTATCCTTGTAAGTGGTTTCATTTGTTAACAAGCTTGAAATTAGAAAACCATGCTCAAAGACCTTTATTTCATTTTTTAACGAGGTTTCCTCAGAGACGCAAAAACTATCCTTGGAGTCTCTCTTCTTGATCATGGATTCCAAGAGGACAATGCTCCAGAATGACACCATGTCAAGGGACAAAACTCGGTCATGGCTTCCAAGAGGTCTTCACTGGAAGGAAGAAACACACTCTGGAAGGACACCATGTCGAGGGTCGCGATAAGAGTAAAGAGATCAGGCTCTAACAACCCTATCGAAGAGATCACCATGTCAACTACTGGATCTAAGTCATCATAATTTGAAGCCATGGGCGACAACGCCACATAATTGACCTGTGGTGCGGGAGATACCGTCTGCATATAAGAACCATTTAGGGAGGCAATCCAGTCGGGTTCAATGAATGAAAGTTGATCAATAGTCACAGCACATCCATCATGAGGGAAATATATCACATGAAAAAGAGTAGAAACAATAACTTTCATGGCATAGACATAATCTTGCCCAAGGAGTAAAGCAAAATCCAAGGAGTCTTGGACTACCATGACGTCAATAAAGACATTTTTCCCTCCCAAAGTTACAGGAAACTGAGGAAGGGTCCCTAAAGGTTGACTAGTTCTTCTGTTAAAAGATAACAGATTCTACGTAACCGGCACAAGTTGAGGAAAACCCAAAGCTTGCCAAGCAAAAGAGGACAAAATACTAACAGACGCACCTTCATCTATCAATGTCTGAGGAATGTCTCGACCACAAACCTGTACTGTAATTTGGAAAGGAATGTGAGAGGGAAGATGAGGTCCAGTTATCACACCCCAATCAAAATGGATGGCCTCATAACTTGGAGGGGGTTCCATGGGAGAAGGAGAAATATCCCTCGGCATTGTAGATTCTGTATCAATGAGAAAAACATGGGCAGTATCGGGTTTACTCTCTAGTGGGAGAGTAGGATCGATCGATGGAGAGATCATATTGACCACTTGGGTTTCATTCTCCAAGGGGAGAATGGGGTCGACAAGTGGAAATGGATAGACTGCTTGGGTTTCACTCTCTAATGGGAGAGTGGTATCGACCGAGGATGGGATCAGATCAACTTCTTTAGTTTCACTCTCTAAGGGGATAGAGGGATTGACCGAGGATGGTATCGGATCAGACTTTGTCAACTGGTTCAACTAAGGACATGACCATATTGATGACATGATCAACTGGATTGATCGGTGAAGGGACTGGAGTGATCATTTCATCAACTATACGGGGGTCAAGAGTAAGCTTACAATAAGCAGCTGGAAGTTGAGGCTGTGAAACAGTCATGTCTTCTAGCAATTTCGATGCTTTGTCCATACGAAGGTAGAGGTGAGTTAGATGACTCCCTTTGCATAACATACACGGGAACTTGACTCTACTTTTCTTCTTCCCAATGGTATCGTGACTAGTTGACGGGAGTTCATTAGCATGTTGTTCAGAAGCTGATGACATGGGTTGGTCAGGGTGTGTAGACCAAAATTCTATAACCTTGGATAGACCAGGGAAATCCTTAAGAAGATGGCTACCCTTACAAATTCTGCAAGGGTACTTGGGCTTACAAGTTGTTTGGGTGATCTTGACATCATCAACACTCCCAACATGATTAATGGTAACTAGTTGTTTTCCAACATGTCTGACAAAGGTTGGAGGTTTTGACCCTTATTTATCTTTCTTCTTCTTCATATTTCTTTTCTTCTTCTTCTTATTCACTGGGTTACTAGCTTTAGAACTTTCACTCGACGAAGAAGATGAAACAGAAGGCGACCTTGCAAGCAAAGAAGGCAAAGAAGACCTTACTGGTGAAGAAGGTGAAGGATCAACTGAGGTTCATGCTCTTGGGGGGAAGTTATTATGACTGAAGCACTAACTGCATTCTAGATTACCTGAGTGGAAAACAACCATACCGGTAATCCAATTGTGAGACCTGGAAGGCTCAAAGTAGCAATATGAGGAGGACCAATGTTTCTGTAAGAAGGAAAAACAAGAGGTTCCCCTGGAAAAAGAGTTCCTTCATTGGGCATTCTAGGAACTGACGCCATAAAAATAAAGATCCAATCTAGAGTCCACTAGGGAAAACAAATAGCACACATTAAAAATCTAGTAAGAAAACAAGCAAACAAAACCTTCTCACAATGAGCACACTAGTTGGTGATGAAATCCAACGTCGCGGGAACAAAGTAATAAGGGGCTGAGATAGAGCAGGTGGAAAAGTTACGTTGACGACTTGCTTAATGGACCTATGCCTTGGTGCAAGATCCCACACATAACCATGGGTATACCCTCCAAGGAGCCCAAGTGAGTTTGGCCAACGTCGATTCCAAGTATTGTGGAGACTTGCCCCTCCACAGTCACCTCGTGTAAAGAACCTAGAGAGATAGGCCATTAAGGTTACCACTTACTACAATGATACCTGGGGAAACAGTCAACAGTCCAATCCACGCGCAAAGGCAGGGTATCTAGCCCGAAATCAACTCAAAAGGATTCCACTCATAATTGTGGGTATACCTTCAAGTGACCCCCATAATACGTGCAATCTCTACACCAAGACCAACAAAGAAATGTGAGTAACTCTGCTAGTCTTAATGCGACCTCGTGATTGACCCTTCTGTGAGAAGGGCTTCCCAGGACAAAATGAAGTAAGTAGATTTAACTCTCCCTATCACAAGATACTATGTTTGTTTACAGCTTTGGAAAGTTATCTTTCACACCTATTCCAAAGCCCTACAACTAATCTAATGTAGGTTTTCTACCAGAAAAGATAAAAATGTCTAATCAATTTTTATAAGCACTTTGTTTTTAAGGTTGTTATTACTTGAAAGGAAAATGGTGTGGACAATATGGTGTTTTGATCGACTCAAAAATTATGCAAAGAGATGAAGATGCAATCTTTTCATTTTGATGAGAGTTATGCTACGAGAAGGAGAAAACATTTATCATTCCTAGATGCACAATGTCCCAACATTTTAAAAAACTCATCAATATCAATGTCTTTAAGGAATGAGAAAAATAGACTGTACACCAATACACGATTCATGCCCCCCCCGGCCATGAGGGGGAAAAGTTTTCAAAATTTAAGACCAAAAAATGCCAAGAATCATGCAATTTTTTCTACTTCAAATGCAAGGATACCCCCAATCTAATATAAAGCAAGAAATTAAATCTTTTTGTTTCAAAAATTTCACTAAAAGCAATAATGAACTTTCTTAAAACAAAGAAACCCAAACTAAAAGTTTTCTTTCAAAGCGAACTATTCAGAAGAAATCTGATCTTTCCCTAAACAATTCTAAATAAAACACATGCTTTGTAATTGAAAGACACTCAAAGCAAGAGACTAATCCTTCAAAACCAAACAAAGCAAAGATGGCTAAAAGAAACTCGAAGAATGTCAAGTAGACCGTAAATAGATCAATATAGGCTCCAAAAGTTCAATCCAGTTGATCAAAGCGAAACTGGGCATCAAAAGATAACAAGACCCAATCCAAAATATTTTGCAAACAAGTTCGCAGCCTAGTAGTGAGGTGTAGTGTGAAAATTAGGCATTTTCACAGTCTAGACACATGTAGGGTGAGAAAAGGTCGCACTGGACTGAACAGTAGGGTGCGAAAATCAAAGATTTTCGCAGGCTGTATACAGGTGAAGTGAGGGAATGTCTGTAATCAAAAGGAATTTGGAAAAAGGACAAAGAGTCTAAGTGAACTTTAAAATCTAGAGAGTCTGGATGGATCTCCCATAGACTCAGAGACCAGAAAGAAAGCAATCAAAGGAAGGGAAACTAGACTAACTAGGAAACAATCCGTTCCCCAGTGGATTCACCAATTTTGTTATTGGATAAATCAGTAGGTGCGGACACTAATTGATCTCCCTAGATCCACCTAGATCTATAACAAAAAACACCAGAACATGACGCTTTCCTTAAGTTTTAGATATTGAATTTATTAACTAAAGAGGGATAGGTGACATACCATTTAAACATCGCTTCCTCTTGCCATCGCCATCCTAGCTCTGTTCCAACACTCATACAATGATGATCCTGCAAAAGAACACAACCAACCAAAGTGATAGTAATAGCATAAACTCAATATAAACCTATGTATGTGATCAAGGAATCATACAATAAAACACAACAAGCTTTATAGGAAAGAATCATATTATTGTATCATATTAAATGTGAAAGAGAGATTACAACCATGGCCTTGATGTCATAAGGTCCCTTCCAACTATCCCTCATTCCCCACACACTTTCACTCTAAGAATTATGAGAGCATAGATCTGATAATATTCACAATCTATCTTGACAAAATGGCTCATCTAGCCAAGCTAACAATCCCCAAAGCTCAATCCAATCCACACTCCAAAGCTAATATCATCCAAGCCAACTTTCTCCATGAGAGATCCTCTCCTTTTATAAGCTGAAGAGAATAAGGTGAGGAGGTTAGGATGATCCCACAAAATCATGAAAGTGAGTAAGATCTAAACCATTCGGATGCCACCTCACCATGGAAGTTTCTCCTTCTAGGAGCATCAAGAAGATGCTCATTTTTCCCACATATGAGCATTGTCGCACCCTACTTATAGAGCAACCTGGGAACCTCTCGCAACCCAGCTATGGTGTAGCCTACGAGAATCAGGCATTCTCGCACCCTAGACATAGTACAGCATGAGAAAATCATTTTTAATAGGGTATTCATAAAGGAAAATGCAACTTCATTTCTCAAGAAAAGTTCTTTTCCCTTCTTTCTTTAGGAACTCAGGCCACTGACCCCTCTGAAGACTATAGATAGGTTTACATCATTAACAGTCATAGGGATGAAAAAAATAATGTGTAACAACAAGTGTCCAACCTCGGTGGTGGGAGACAGGCTCATGGACAATTTCTTGCCAACCGTAATTAGTGAGGACTTCGGGTTGCATTGACACATGTGGAGGAACAAGAATACCGAGAAACTTCTGAGGAGGTTGAAATGGGGGTCTGTCAAGTCGGGGATGCAATATACTATGGTCAACCAAATTGAAAAACCCATCTTGAAACAATTGGTTTAAATTTTTTGGATCAACATCGAAGTGAATAGAAAACCAACGCCTTATGGCCTCGCTGCCAGTTACCTCTACCTCTATTATTTCATCCATTACTGCCTCTTCTGAAAAAAATCATCCTGTAGAAATATTTAACCAGTCATGATTTTTTTTTAATAACCCATACATGAAACTCTACTTAAATAAATCAAGATTTGGCTCTATTATTTACTACATGACACATGCAATCCATCCATAAAAATTCCATTCATTAATTTCCACACGAAGAGGGAATTGATAGGGTCATTGGGAGTATGGAGGGCTTGTATTTAGCATAAAGTGATACAATGGGGGGGGGGGGGGGGNATATTTATGAATATTGTTCAAGCAATCAACAAAAATAATAAATTGTGTATCTAAACATATCTCTGAATACCAATCATCAATTATTTCCAATTTATTTCTTTCATTTTCATACAAACTTTTCCTTAAAGAATGAGTAACAACAGAACAAGGAGTGAAAAAGTGTAATTGGGATAATGAGGGTAGTGTATTTTGTGTAAAATGGTATAATGGAAAGGACTCCCATGTATATTGTTCTAATATATCAAAAAATGCTACCTTCAACGTCAATTAAAATTCAAAACCCCTTATTGTTTCAAAATTGAAATTCAGCACTTTGTTTTGAAAAATCCAAAACTGGTTTTTCACTTCAAGGCTCCTCACTTACATTTATAAATTTCATTTCACAGTAATCATTTCACAATTTAATTCCCAATAAACATTCAACAATGATAACACAGGTTGTGGACAACATAGTCAAGGAGACACTGACCATAATAATCACAATAACCACAACCAACAATCAAGGAATGGACAGCCTGTGGTCCATAATATAATCACCAGTGCGTTCTAAATGGCCACAGGGTCCCATGAAGTGACCCCAAAAGATATCCCTTTGTATGAAATATTTCAAAATTGAAACTTCAAATAACAATGCTCCTAAAATCCCTCTTATTATTGTTCACAAAACTCACTCAACACATATATAATTCATCCACAGAGGTATTCCTTTCATACAAAATTGAACAAACAGTAGATCGTAACCCTTAAATAAATATTTTGCAATGTTTCCATAACCCCAATATCTCCACAGGATAGACTGTATTACCAAATGCATGAGTGGGCTTAACATTCCTTCCATTTTTGCACAACAAATAATCGACTAAACCCATGACCAAAAACAAGCATGGACAATGCCTTTATCAAATTCTGGGTTGGCCACTTCCACAATAATTTCCAATACAAAGGTTTCAATACATAACATTGAAGGGTAATGTGGTGAGGGGGATGAGCTGGCCAAATTGAGGGTTTAGCCAAAGGAGCACGAGAAGCTTAATGCTTCTACAAAAAATTTTCATTTATATTCAAAGAGTTGTTACAAGGATGCATGCATAATGGGAACGAATACTAATAACTTAAATGACATGCAGAGTGTTCATATAACCCACAGGTAAGGAGCAGTGATACTCTTAGGGAAGAAACCCAAAACAAGAAACCATAGGAAAGATAGGCCCGAGAGTCCCCATCTGTATTCTTTCCCACAAGTAAAGAACGAATAACATACACAGTAAGAACATCCACACAAATTTCCAATGTGCATGGTTCAAACACAACACCATAGAAACCAACACTTAACCACCAATCCATACACAGTCAAAAACTCCATATGTTATAAACTTTGGAAATGCACAGACAACAAGCAAACTCAAGAGCCAAATGTTGACTTAATTAAAGAGCAGAGTGAAATATTCATGGATGGAGCAGCAAGAAACCCATACTTGTGTAAAAATTGCTAAGGAGAAACAATCAATATTATATACCTCTTCCACAGCCAAACAAAACAAAGTAGCAACAACCAATAAGAGAAAATGAAAAATGACTAGGTGGCAGGCTCGAGGAGGGTTAGAGCGATGTGCATTTACTGCACGTGGTATCTGCATTCGTCCATGGCCAGTACGTGCAAGATAACATACAACACATCAACTACTAACTCCAAATCAATTAATGCAGGTCGAATACACCACCATTTCCCTAAGTCTCCAATTTAACAAATGCGCCATCCCTTGTTTACAAAATACAATGTGACATATCTCGAATACTTGCTAGGGATACCATGTTCCAACCTTACTTCCAATTCAAACAATCTGTGTACCCTTGTAGCATGGAATCACCAAATCACACATATAACTTAAGCATGGAGTTTAGGTCCTTCCTCAAAGTAAATGTAACATAATAATACTTGTGAGTGTTATATAAAAAAAACACCATTCCCTTTTAAGTCATATTGCACATAATATCATATTCTATTAATCATTCTGACAGATATTTTAAACGCAAATAAATTGTAGGGCTCATCTCATCCAGCTCATAAGCATGTAAAGAATAAGTGTCGTCTCTTCGTCGTAGTCACACAAGTTACACAAGGGGTCCCACCTATTAGTATATTATTAAATATAGTTAAATAATAAGGCATTTGCAATCATTTGCAAGCAAGTACCCTATGTTGTTTTTTTTGGCGTCAACAAGGCCCTCCTCATTTTTCACTTCTAGTATAGGGATTCGTCAAGGTTGTCCTCTTTCACCACTATTGTTTATAATCATGGATGAATATTTTAGCAAAAATTTGGAATTTAAGTGACTTTAAGTTTTTATCCTAGGTATCTAGGTGGTAAGGGGAGTCAAAGGAATAAACCATTCCCAATTTATACTGACAGATACCATCATGTTAGGTGTTGCCTCCACTACTATGGCAACTCATTTTAAATATCTTCTTGATCTCTTTTTCTTCAAAGTGTATGGGGGAATGGACAATTACAATAAGTGCCAAATTTATGTATGGAATGTAAGTAAGCTCACCTTAAGGCTTGTCTCAAGGATCCCCCCCTTCCCAATTTCAAATGACTGGAATTATTTCAGATATCTGAGAATGCCCATATGCCTTCAATATTACAAAGCACAACGATGGCTTCCAATTATAGAAAAGATGAAGAACAATTTCAAACAATGGGGAGCTCATTGGTTGTGTTATCATCATAACAATTTTTAGATCAGGGTCCAAGTTTCAGAGATTTAGCGAAAATCCACATCGCTATGGAAGTATGATAGTTTGGAGGATAAGGTATTATATGGAGGCATGTGGACAAATATAACGGAGGCGCAAAATGTAGGATTTTGTGGACCTTCGATCTGAAGCAGCCCGGATCAACGGCTAAGGTACATATCGGGGAATGAAGAAGCATGAAAGATAATTATTCAAAGGCGGGCCGGGGAAAACTACTGTGGTTTCGTTCATGGACGTGTGGCGCCTCTAGAGTTACATCGGGGAGAAAGGCGGTCTACCTAAAATCGCTTTCTCCAATCCTCAATATCGAAAGTTTTTGGGTCACGGTGGACCATAGATCTTAGAGCGATCCAGATCAATGAATGAAACTCATATTGGCGATTGAAGTAGCAAGGATTAATCATTTGAAGGCGGGACGGGGAAAACTACCATGGTTTTGTTCGTGGACGTGTGGCGCTTCTAGAGGTACATCAGGGAGAAAAGCGGTCTACCTAAAACTGATTTCTCCAATCCCTGATGTTGATAGGAACATATAAAAGGAGGATCCATGGCATTATTTTATGATACTTTGAAACATTCAAACGTTCAAAATTTGGTGCAAACCATCCATTAGAAACTCAAGCTCAAAGTTGGAACAAATTCATGTCTTCTTCGTCACTTAACAGGTATTTTTCACCATGGCCGCTAATCCTGTCATTTTATCCGTGAATGAACAAGACATCACCTCTAGAGAAGAAGCCCTAATTGATAGGGACTCCGATGTTTTTGACACAGTGATAACAGTCTCGCCCGTTTCTGTGTCAAGATTGAATTTTTTAGACAATGTTGGGAAGCAGATCCCCTTTCTCAGAACGGCTCAAGCATCCATTACCCCTTATGTCGTAGAAGTAGTCTTTCCTTTCCCTGAGTTCATAAGCTAGTGTGCAGAGAAATATTCACAAGAAGAAAAAGTTATTTTGACTAAATTAGGGTCAGAGGTTTTATGTGAAATAGACATCCCGTCACTTCAACATACCCTTAGTGTATTAGAGTCCTCCTCTATAGCATCAGAGCCCTTCGATGAAGAGAAGATGATCATATTTTATAGAGAATTCCCTTCAGAAGTAAAAACCTTGTTTCTGCAAACCATTGTCAAACTTGAACAAAATTCGGAAAGTCTGTCATTACCTATCAATGTGAGCGTTATGATCATTGAGGTCCAGTGGGCTTGTTCCCTGCTTAGCCCAATTTTAGGGTTAGATAACAACAAGTTCGTAGTAGAAGTCATGTTAGGTTTCTTGTTAACCTTTTTTGTGTTAGAGCCTCGTCAGTCAGTCTGTATTAGTTTTGACAGATTCATCGTTGATAATATGCATCGACAACTAGTCAATTTCAGTTCATTGAGACACTTCAGATACTACACGCACCTGCTGAAGATGTTCTTGGAATCGAACAAGACCGAATTCCATGAAACTGCTTTCATCTCAACTGAATGTAAAAGGATCACCATGCTTATTTTCATCAATAAGATCATGTCCAGGGTGTACAGTCTTATCTTCGGCTCAAACTTGCCAAGGGTTCTGTAAGAAATGAAAAGTTTTTTACAACCAAATCTAGAGAGCAGAGTAGGAGATTGGATGTTGTTCATACAAACTACTATGATATGGGTGTATGTTTATAAAGAAGGACCTTATATTTTACCAGTCTTTTTGACTCCCATAATTTTTTCTTTCGAGTTCATCAGACAAAGGATCATTTCAGAAACAAAGCACTTTCTTAAAGCACACAAGGCACCTAACTTAAAATTTCATTTCATGGTAGGACCCTTTGTGGTAAAAAACAAATCATGTTTACCTCAAATCCAAGCCAAGTTCAATGAATTTGGGTTTACATAATTAAAAGGAAGGAAATATGACCTGCATTAGATCATATCAAAGGAAAGGCTAATGAGAAAATTGGGCCCCTATGAGCACGAGCATGTTGAAGGATTTGTTAAACTGGCTAATCTGGAAACATGTACAGATATGGAGGTCACTTTGCAACATGATCGGATAAAACCAACATAGTCTACCCCTCAATAGATCCAGGCACAAAAAGCTTCTCCAAGATTGATTGTTAAAGCCCCAAAGATGAGTGTTTATGATAAGAGGAACAATTTAGAGGCCCTGGGTGCCGATAGTCAACATGATATTCCCAAGAAGATGAAAATCACACCAGCCTCTCAAGTGGTTGACCAGGAAGAAGAAGAACCTAAAGAAAAAATGAGCATGGAGATGGTGGAATGTGAAACCAAGAACGAAGAAGTTGGTACAGGAAGTATGCCACAAAGGGAGAGTAGCACAAGGGTTTTCAGCAGCAAGAGACACATAGTTAGCAAGACACTTGGGGCAGTATATCAATCCAAAGAATACTTGATGAACCAGTATGATGTAAAAGGAAGTATGGCCAATAGTGAGATAAGAGACCTGTTGCTCGAAGTAGAGAAGATCTCCCAACACAAGACTTCCTTGTTCTCGGTCAGAGATGTGGAAAGAAAGACGTTTAATATAGCAATAGCATGTGATGATAAAGTGTCTGAAATCAAGATGCACTGCGAGAATATTGGTGCCCCAGACAAAGTAAAGTTTCACAGGAATGCTAGTGAAATGATATACTTGGACTACCTAAGTTTAAGTCTAAAAGTTTCAAGATTGAAAACACATGCACTCAAACTAGATGGACAATTGAAACATGAGAAATCATCCAGCAAAGCCTGGAAGACACAGGTCAAAATATTGGAGTCTGAAGGCCCTCAAGGAGTAAAGTCTTCTTTAGATGAGAAGGACAAGATAATCCAAGGTCTAAAGAAGAAGATAAATATGTCCCCTACCGAACATCCACAGGCAGCAGAGCTAGCTGCTCTAGAGCAAGAGAAGGAAACATTCAGACAAGAAGCACTAAATTACAAAGCTAAATTGTTACAGCTGGAAAAGGAGAAAGGGAATTGTTTACAAGGACAAGTAGCAACATCAGATATGGTTGTCATTGTAATTTCTAATGAAAAAGTTGGATTGAGCACTGATGGATTGGTCCAAGCCATGTCCCAAGTGAGTCTACATACAGGGGAAATCAAAAGCCTTAATAAAGCCTTGGAAAAGTTGAAACGAGAGATGAAAATAAAACATGAAAATATGGCTCCACTCCAAAGGGAAAATCAAGATTTGCAAGAGAGAGAAAGCAAGATGAGAACGAGGCTAAAAGGTAAAACATTGTTACAAGGAGCTAAACATATGATCTGGGATGTTATTGCTATAGAGGCTGCTAAGTTCAGGGTTTATCTGAATTTTATAAATGACAAAGACAACATGGCTACCATGGCCCGAAGCAGGTGTACTGTTGTTACCTAAACATTACCCAAGAAACCCTCGTAATGGGCCCAAAACGCTATTTATTTGTTAAATTATGTGCCCACTGTTGATCTTCAGACTATTGGGGTAAAGGACAGAACTTCATTGATCATCTGGGCCAGGAGAATCATTGCCAAGCACAACTTGCTCAAATAGGTTCAGAACAAAGCTACACAAATGGAGCACAATATACAGGTGTTTAAAGACACATTTGAACAATTGTTTGTTAAGGGCCTCCCACCATTTTGGGATGGAAAAGGTTCATTATACAATCAAGAAGACTACAATTATCTGCTCATTCAGTGTAGGATGGACCATTCCAAATTTGAAGCTATGGAGGAAAGTCTGAAAGCCCCAAGTCTAGTAGAGTATTTGGCCACAGACTTTGAAATTTTGAATCAATTTAAAACAGTGAAGATTGGCCTACCGATTATGTCCTACGACACGTGCATTGACCTAGAGATTTTGATTAAGGAGATGATGGACTATGATATTCCTTCAGACTCACAATGGAATGAAATTGTGCGGCTGGGCAAGACGAAATGCAGTTTTTCCGAGACCAGTAAGTGACCTCCAGGTGTCACCAAGCCAGGAAGTTCAATAGAAGATCAGGACAAGCCAGATGTCGTAAAGGAAGTTGAACAGTCAAAGAAATCTGTTCCTATTTTTGAAACGTCTTTTGAGTGATCATTGTAAATCGGTTGATATACTGAGACTGTCAGTTGAAATTACTATAATTAGTTTTAGAAGCTGAAACATTTCGTTTTAGCCATTTTAATCGAATTGTATAAATACTGAGACATTTGAATGAATTAATGTTGGCAGAAGTGCAAGAGTACCCTTTTGGTTGTTTCGAACTCTATTGTAATTTTTTGAAGTTGAATTGAATACATATGTGGAAGCTTTTGAAGTCTCTATGAAAAGATTCTAACGGTGGTGATATGAGATTTTTCTTCTTTCATCGTATGTACTTCTTATGATCTGTTATTGCATTTACACTTTCTTCTATTTAGATTGGATAGTTAAATGCCTAGAATTTATATTATGATTCTCTTGGCTTAAGCAATTTAAACTGTGTGTATTTCTTCTTAACAAATTCAGAATTCATTTCAGTAATTCTCTGATGCAGTTATTTTTTTTTCTTTATCTTCGTAGACTCAATTTAAATTCAAGAATAACTCAGACTCATCACCTAGTTTAGCCTTTATCCTTTGGAGAGTTCTATTGGCTGGTCATTGTTTTCATTCACTTTCAGAATTTTGACTCCATATCCTTGAGTGTTCCTCCCCTTCCTTTCCAACAACTTTATTAAAAACCCCCAAAACAAACCAAAATCTAGCCACTGATTTCCAAAGAAATATCAAGTGACACGACAGAGCCCTCTTTGATTTGAGCAGGCTAGTGCTTCAGCTCTAAAGTAGGTTGAAACAGTTACCTCTGTCGTTTTTCTATCAGCCAGAAAAAATTTACAAAGTGCTAACAAGTTGAATCCAACATGTAGAGTGGTGTTGATTAATTCTATTCTCTCGACATTGCCACTATTTCAATTTTTTGCTACAATTTGAGTTTCAAAGATACATAGAGGACTAGGAATTCAAGATCCCTCTATAATGAATCTAGAATTAGGAGCCAAGATTCTTTGGTGACTTATCACTAGAAGGTATGACTGGTGGAAACAAGTTCTAGACAAAAAATATCTTGAAGGTCCTCGAAAATGAAGTCTAGATCACATGTTACCTTAGCAAGAAGGTTCTAAATTTGGAAACTACTAAGAGAATCCCATCCCACTTTGCTCCCTAGTTTAACTTGGATTCCAGGGAATGACAAGTCTATAAAATTTTGGATGGAAAATATCATGGGACAACCACCTCTCAATGTAAAGCAAGATCTTCTTCCCCTCTAGTGATGGTTAATTCTTCAAGGTAAAGTTAACCTTTTTGACATATCTTCTTGGACGAGTTCAAGCATTTGGGAAATATGGAATTTTGGACACCCCCCAAAGGTATATGTCATCTAATGAGACCTCTAGAATCATCATTGAAATTATGCACACCACATACATCATCTCATAGAGATCATAGAGGATGGGGAAATTCAAACTAATCGATCAAGCAAGGCTACCAATTTCAACTGTCCCCCAACCATCTACCTCCCAAGTCTCTCATATGGAAGAAAATATGGCATATAGATGGACTTCCAAAAATATTCTGTTGGATTTTGGCTCAAGTGAAGCTTCTCACGGTAGAGATTTTGATCAAACGAGGTTGGCACAAGCCCTGATGGTGTGTCTTATTCACAAAGGTATTTGAATCCTCCCTCCATATTTTTCTAAATTATGATTATACAGTTTCGGTTTGGGAAAGTGTGTTTGTAGGAATCTACCATTGTTGTCAACACCCTTTCAATTGGAATAATATTTTCACCAAATGGGATACCATGTATAAATGATCTTTCAAGGATAAGACATTATACAAGAGAGTATAGTCGACCCTAAGAAAATTCATCTACTGGAAGATCTGGCTTTCGTGCAATCATGCAATTTTCAATTACTGTTTAATAACCTTGAAACAAGTAGCCATTCGAGCAAAAGTTTTGTTGGTAGAATATTTTGGTGTACAAAAAGTGAAAAATTCTCCTCAGCAACCACTTGAGAAGGATGATAGAGAATGGTGGCTCTAACTTAATATTGATTCTTCCAAATTTGAGGTTCCTATCAAACATCCCATATCATGCTATTAACTTTCGATGACCCCTCCAAAATTCCAAGAGTGGTCCTCTCTCCAAAACCCATTCTTACTTTTATTTTTTGGTGTAGCTAAAGACAATATCGAGGCGACAGGTGCATGAGGGGTCATTCTCACCCCAGGGGAACCATCGAAACTTCCTATGAATGGATTCTTGGAATACTTTCTAATAATAAGGTGGAAGCTTATGCTCTCTTCTAGGGTCTCCAAGCCGCCATGGGTTTGCAAATTAAGTAGCTGAATTTTTTAGGGGATTCCAGAGTGGTTATCAAGCATATGGTTTCAAGGACCTCTCTAGCTGACATTCACCTTATGGCCATTATAAACATGATCATAATGATTTGAAAATAAATTGAAAAAGTGGAGTGGTCTCATATACCTTATGAATACAACGACTTAGCTGATGAAAGGGATAATCGAGCTTCTCATCATCAAGTAGGAGTTTTATTCATTATTTCCATCAGGAATGTCTACGCCATCCCATGACATCATGATCAACGTCATTCTTAGGACAAAAATAATCCAAAAGAGAAGCCTCAAAGGAACCTCTCTACACCAGTTTTTATTCCAATCTCATGTTAGATTCTGAATGTTGTCTATCAACATAGTATATGTAGTTACTTTTTTCTCTCTAGAAGTTGTAGTTTTCAGGTTACTTATGGATAATAAAAATGGAAATTCCCTTTTGTTTATGTGTTTCTTGAATAGTGTTAGGTTTTTTATAGTCGTAATGAAGCGGTATGTAACTATTGAACATCCCCTTGATGGTAGGTAGCCTTATATGTACTACCTCAATATGATCTTAGGCTACAATGTATTTCAATAATAAAGTTTCCCCAGTGTTTGTAAAAAATAATATTATGGTTATTCTATTGAATGTATTGGATCCATCTCTAATTTTATTTGAGAGCAATGTAATATCCAAGTAATATTTGTATTTCTTCATTTGTGAAGTTCAACGTAGAAACACGAATTGGGGTGTATAAAATTTAACCATGTTAGATGGATCAAGGTTGGATGATGGTAGTCAAAGACACCGAACTCAAATACTAGAATCAAAGTTTAAAATGTTGAAATTTTCTTTTGAATTTTCATTTCATTGATACCATATTCCCTTTTGTTTTAGTATTCATATCCATTTATAGATACCAAGATGACTATCCCATCAAGTATGATTGTCAAGTTTGTCTGGATCCAAGTGTTTTCCAATTATGTATTGATTAACTATATTATTACTTCTGCAATGTAAATTGAACTCTATTCCTTGTATTCCATTTGAGTTGGGAAAATTAATAGCTATGCCATCAAAGTGTGTATGTTAATGTACTCTTCATGAGTATGAGTAGGAGAAAGGTTGGACAATTCTATGCCATTAATGTAGGTTTATCTATATAGTGAATAAGAGAGATTGCATGC
>ML785306.1:404184-414799 GCA_009831015.1 Picea engelmannii | reverse complement strand
AACGATTGTCATTGTATCCTCAAGGTTCAATGTACTCTCACAAAAATTGTTCCAAAGTCACCAAATCCTTTTGTCAAGCTATGTCATTGTTTGAAATCTTTGTTTGCGAGATTAGTTAATTACACTTGACCATAAGGGTTATCAGAGGGCCTAACCTCAAGGTCAATTGTTTATTTTGCAGTTAAGCCCTATGATAACTTGAATTTACAATTAATTTTTAAGGTCATCAAGGGTTAGAACATGTTCCTTCTTTGAAATGTTAAAGGGATCAAATTCTTAGAACTAAAAATTCATAAAGGTGAGAAATAATATTAAAGAAAACGAAGTTGAAAGAAATGTAAATAGTGTGGGAAGTACAAGTAAACCCATTAGGGCTATGGAAACTCATTTCCAGTAGGGCTATGCTTGTATGATACTAAGGAAAATTCGCCGAGGCTATGGATACTCCCTAACAGTGAAGCAATGCCAGGTATAGGGAGATGAGGAACACACATATGCATATATTTGTTTTTTATAAAAATGAAGCCTCTGGTTAAATTCATAGCCAAACTGAAACTGATTGTCTTATAAGGAAATGAATCTCCTTATTTTTTCTCTTTGAAAATGGTATGTTAAGTTACTCATACTTGAAATTGGGGGGTTCATGTTTTTCATGGTGTTCAACATTAATGTGGTACCCATAATTCTTAGAAAATTTGTAACATCTTGCTCTTGCGTGCACTGAGAGAACTTATTATTTGAGGACACTTGCTTTCAAGTGATCCAGTTTATTATACTATTGGACATTTGATTATGATTATGAGGCATTATGGATTGATGACATGTTATTTTTTTGTATTGACATAGACAGGTGCTATTGACTCGGTTTTCCTGAGTGTGCAGGATTTTGGACCTCGAGGATGAAGAGGCATCAATGAAACCCCTTGGACTCTAGATCGAGTCAGGGAGTGGACAATTAGGGTTTGATTGTTGTATATATGACATTTATGCATCTGATTAAATGATATGATTATGGATATTATTTCTGACATGATTTGTTGATGATGGAGGCTGATGATAGCTTGCCGACCAGACTCACATGTGGAGTAGAGGGGTCACACACGATAACCAAAGACGTTGAGGGAGAGGTGTGGACAACAGTCTTGCCACAGCCTACTAGCACTCTCGTCGTGGCTCGAACTGTAGGTTAACGATTACCTAGTTCGAGAAGACCCATGATGCCATGAGGGTCAACTGGGACAGTCGTGCACGATGATTCTAAGGGGCGTGCAATAAGGCAGGGACCTTATTCATTAGAGGCCCTTATTCTCCCATAATATCACCTGGCGGATTATTGACTCCAGGGGTTTTTTATGTCTACCAAGTCAGTCAAGAGGCGAGTGGCACCCTTGGATCAGAGAGTGCGTCCTAAAGGGCATGTCGCGCAAGAAAAATGGAAAGAGGCAAGTGGCACCCTTGGAGTACGTAGTGCATCCTGAAGGGCACGTCACGCAAGGGAAACATAATGAGGTGAGTGACACCCTTGGAGAACCTAGTGCATCTTGAAGGGCACGTCGCGTTGTTAAATAATAAACGAATAAACCTATATGGCCTTAGAACGAATAATGTGATGAGAAAGATTTAAAACAATTTCCCTAATAAAATGTCGCTCGACCTAGAAAAATAAAGTCTAGGTCTAAGTGATACTTTTGATAAAAATAATAATAAGCTGATGAAGTGAAATGCTTGACTCCCAATTTAGCTAGAAATTGAGTCAATTTTGCAGAAATGAAAGCGGGACCATTTTCTGTAATAATATCTAAAGGAATGTCAAATCTAGAGAAGATATTAGTTTCTAGGAAAGAAATTACATTTTCATCATGTGAGTGTCTAAGAGGGACAACTTTATTCCACTTAGTGAAATAATCAGTGGTTGTTAAAATAAAAATCTTCCCTGCGGAAGACAGAGGATTAATAGGACCAATAAATTCTAGGCCCCATTTGGAAAAAGGAAAATCAGGGATAATAGGTTGCAAAGGATCAGCAGAAAGATTCTCTTTCCCCACAAATTTTTGGCACTTGTCATAATATCTTGCGAATTTATAAGAATCTTAAAAAATTGAAGGCCAATAATAACCATTTCTAATGATTTTAAAAGTAGTAGCTTTAGCAGAAAAGGGGCCACCAACATGCATAACAAAATATGAAGATCCATGAGTTTCCTGTAACAATTTATGTGCTTCCTCATTATTTACACATCGAATTAGTATACCATCAACAAACCTTCTGATAAAAAAATATCCTAAAATAATATACTTGGAAGATTCAAGATAGAGTCTTCTCCTTTGATGAGGATCTATGTCATCTGGGCATTTATGATATTGCGAGTAATACAACATATTTTTATACCAGGGGTGTTCAACAATAGAAAGGGTTTGATTCTCAATATAAAATAGTGTTGAAAGAGGACTATCATGATCATCAATTTATTCACTTGCTTCAACATGTTGAGCTAAGTGAAGGGATAAGTCTTGTCGCTTAATTGTTTTCAAAGTCATGATGGTTAAATCATGCTCCTAGATTTTGGCAAGCCAATGTGCAAGCTTCCTTGAAAGATAAGTTTGTGAAAGCAGAAACTTGACAACATGCAAAGGGACTTTTACCTGTGTGTGTTTTCCTAGAATAAAGTGGCAAAATTTCTCTGCAGCTTTAACAAGAGAAGATGCATGTTTCTCAACATAAGAATATTTGAATTTTTCATCGGATAAACTTTGGCTCATGTAAGCTACAGGTTTTTCATTATTCTTATCATCACATTGCAAGAGGATAGAAAAAACTGCTTCCTCAGTGGCATTAGTATATATAATAAAATCTTTCTCAAAGTTTGGTTTTGCCAGAACTGGTGCAAAACTGATTTCCTTCTAAATCCTTATGAAAGATTTTTTGACATCACCTGTCCAAGAAAAGGAGTGATCTTTCTTTAGAAGATTATGAATTGGTTTAACTATTAAATAAAAATCAGGAACAAACCTGTAGACAAAGTTGATAATACCCATAAAGGCTTGAACCTCCTTTTTGGAAGTGGGGGAAGAAAGGTTCAGGATAGTAGCAATCCTCTCGGGATCTATGCTTATTCCTGAATAAAAAATGATATGTCCAAGGATATTTCCCTTGGTGATGCTAAAAATAGATTTAGAAGGATTTAAAGAAATGCCAATTCTTTTACATCGCATGAGAACTTTCTTGAGATAACCAAAGTGATCCAATTGATTCTTTGAATAGATAGTCAAATCATCAAGATATGCTTGGATAATTTTACCGATCATATCATCAAATTTTATTTGCATAGCTCTCTGGAAAGTGTCACTTTCATTAGATAAGCCAAAAGGCATGCATTCATAAGCAAATGTGCCCCAACGTGTAGTGAAGGTGGTTTTGTATCTATCAATCCTTTTTACCTTGATTTAATTATATCTAGAGAAACCATCAAGTAAGGACATCATTTCTGACCTTGCGACCTGTTGTAAAATTATTTCCATATTAGGGAGAGGAAAATGATCTTTTACGCTTGCTCTATTCAATGCACAAATATCAACACATAATCGAATCCGACCAGTTGTTTTCCTAACATGGACCAAATTTGAAACCCACTTAGAATACTTAACTGGAAAGATTATACCAGCTTTCAAAAGTTTTTCCAACTCCTTTCTAATAGTAGCTTCAAGTGTGAGGTTAATGGGTCTTTGTTTTTTCCTAAATGGTTTTATCCCTTCCTTGATAGGAATGGCATGTTGTAAGAGATCAGGATCTAAACCACAAAGATCATTGTATGACCATATAAAAATATCTTGAAATTCACATAATAGTTTTGTGAATTTTTCCTTTTCTTCGTCAAAACATTGGGCACCTAGTTTAACCATCTTTGGAGATTCAGAGGTCCCAAGGTTCAAGGAAATGGTATCACCCACTTTCTTTTTTGAATCCTCTTCCTTAAACGTTTCTTTGTTTCCTACATCACTCGAAGAAAATGAACTCTCAAGAGGAGTCAAGCCTTTTGGAAATTTTTCATCTTCCATATATATAATTGCCTTAGGCTTAAACGGTTCATTTTGTATGAAAGAATAGATTCCTTCATCATTAGGGAAAATTTGCCATGATTCTACATTATATAGAATATGAGGACAATATAAATACTAAAAAGTACAATCAGGACTTTGAGGTAGAAGTTGTCGAGTAGGAGATGTCGCAAATACAGCTAACCTATTAGCCATTGAATTAAGTTATTTCTTAACATGAGTGATGTTAAATGATAACAGGTTCGATATAAGAATCCAAACAGGTTGGGTATATAGTTTCATCAACTTATTGCTAGGAGAATAGATTTCACACACAAGGTTCACAACAAGTTCATAATCACCAAAAACTATAAGGTGGCCGCAACCAAGGGTATAAGAATTTTCGATGCCTAGCAGTAAGGCTTCAAACTCGGTGACATTGTTCATGCAATCAAACTCTAACCTATAAGAAAAGTTGTGGATTTTACCTATATGTGAGTACAATATAATTCCAGCTTCATTACCTTCGTTTGAGCATGAGCCATTGAAATCCATGTGCCACATACCATCTTCTAAATCAATTTGTTCTAAAGTATTGTCACCCTCATCAACAAAGATATAGTACACCCCTAAGTCTTCCTTGAGATAGTTTACATTCGGTTGAGGAATTCTTTCTATGTATGGTGAAATTCTTCCTTCTCTTAGGACTATAAAATTCATTCCATTTCGGGGAATGGATAAGTGTGTTCCATAAAGAGAAAGATATCCACATGTTAGGGCTTGCCAGTCTCTTCCTAGGATAATAGAATAGTTTCTTATTGGCATGTCGATTACTTGGATGTTGAGGGTTGTCCTTATTTCATCATGTGCACACAAAAATAAAGTTACGTCTTTGATTCCACCTATAGTTGACTGCTAGAGACTATTATAGAAGAGCATGCTTCTATAATTTTCATTAGTACATGATAATCCTAGATCTTTCATGATGATTTTTGACATTACGCTTGGGCCCGAACTGCCACCAATTAGGAAACAATGGGATATATTATCCATAATTTTTACAGAAATGAAAAATGCAAGTTTTTTAACATGGTGTCTAAAATTATTTACACCTATCTTATTTATAGTGGGATCCTCTTCTTTTGTCTCTTCACAAAGAGTGGCTATGGTGGAAGATTTTCCTTCCATAAAATTCCTGAGGTGATTTTGTTGTTCAGGGACAAAAATAATGTCCAAAAGAGTAGCATCGGCCTTGATATTATCCAATTGGTTAAGGATGTTATACTTGGAAGAGGGAAGAGGGGAAGGAACTCCTTGAATTTTAGTAATTTTGAGAGTTTGTACATTAGTTCCTTGTGAAGATGAGGTTGGGGTGGAAGAAGTACGAGAAGGATCGTATTTCCCTTTAGGAGCATAAGATTTGTTCCTAGTATTTATGATCATAACATCTTCTGGTTTTGCCCAATCTAGAACAACGGTAGTGTTTTCAGGATTCTTGCCAAATATTTTATCTTTGTTACTCTTCTTAACTTCACAAGTACTTTCTTCATGATTTTCTTCATAGAAGTTACACCATGTAATATGCCAGATATAAAATGTATGCAGAACAGAAATAAAATGCTAGTAATGGCAGAATAACAACAATATAACTAGAACATTCACCAAAATAACACTGAAATGATATAAGAATAACAACAAAAATAGCACTTTGAATCTGAAAGCAATGTTCACGGGCCTCTTCGACGGGGCAACCTCCAGTTGAGTAGAGCTCTATTACAATAATATCCAAGATAGGGTTCTCATACCCTCGACTCCTATTTATACTAAAAAGAAGAATCTAGAGGAAGATCCTTCTAGAAGGGGAAGCTTCTATTAGGTCTTCTTACATCCGCCTTATTCTATTTTATTGAAAGGCCTTATTAATATTGACCTTTATTACATCCGAATATATTGTTCTACCTATGTGTAGGTTAGGACCCTAACATGTCCACCCCCTTAAAAATAGCCTTGTCCTCAAGGCTTGAGATGAGGAAATTGTTGCAGAATGGTAGCTAGTTCCAAAGTGGCGTCTGCTGGAGTTGTATCTTTCCACTGGACTAACACTTCCTTGATGGTTCTTTGATGTAGGAGACGCTCACGCTACTCCAAAACTGCTTCTGGTTGTAGCCAAATGGATCCTTCTTCAGCTAACTTTGGAATGTTCATTTGAATTTGGCACTTAGCTCCAATCACCTTCTTTAAGCATGAAACATGAAAAACAGGATGTAGCTTCGAATGGCTGGCAAAAGCTCACTAATAGGAGACTTGTCCCACAGGCTTGAGCATGGTATAAGGACCATAAAATTTGGGCACTAGCTTCTGACAATGCTCGGCCTTGAGGGAAGTTTGCTTGTAAGGTTGCAGTCGAAGAAACACATGATCCCCTTCTGCAAATTGATGTTCAGAGAGACCTTGATCTGCTTGTTTCTTCATGTGATTCTGTGCCATGAACAAATTCTCTTTGAGGATACGGAGAATGGCCTCTGGAGCTGTAAGTGTTAGGTCAATCGCTTGGACCTTCGAGGCACCCAGTAAGTATGAGAGAACTGAAGGTGGCTTCTATCCATATACCGCTTCAAAAGGAGTCATGCATGTAGCTGTATGGTATGAAGTGTTGTACCACCATTCAGCTAGGGGTAACCATTGAGCCCACTGATTTTTCTTTTCCAAGGAAAAATACCTCAAATATGTTTCCAAACACTTGTTGACAACTTTTGTTTGGCCATCAGTCTGGGGATGATAAGTTGTGTTGAGATGCAATTATGTGCCTTGTATCTTGAACATTTCTTGCCAAAAATTGCTTGTGAAAGTTGGCTCGCGATCAGAAATGATAAAGTGTGGCATGCCATGAAGCTTGAAGACCTGATCCATGAAGATTTGAGCCATCGTGGATGTTGTAAATGGGCGTTGAAGGGCACATAAATGAGCATACTTGGAAAGGCGGTCAACAACCACCATGATGATGGATTTATTTCCCAATTTGGGTAAGCCGATAATAAAATCCATAGAGATATCCTTCCAAATAGCAGGTGGAATCGGTAGTGGTTTTAGTGTGCCCAACGATTTGACTATTTCTCCCTTGTTGCGTTGACACACGTCACATTCATCTACAAAATTATGAATGTCTTGTTTCATACCATCCCAGAAAAAGGAACATTTGACCCTGTCATAGGTTTTGGTGAACCTGGAGTGCCTTGTTGTGCGTGTAGCATGAAGCTTAGAAAGTACCATGGATTTAAGATTTGATTGTTTACTTAAATACAAACAACCTTTGTATCGAAGTTCCTCATGGAGCCAAGAGTACCCTAGGGAAGCTAGAGGCTTGGACTTCAATTGTTGGATCAACTATGAACTTCTGGGGTCTTGTAGCCATTCTTGGAAAATGACTTGGAGCCAATCTGGTACAATGAATGAAAGAGAAAAAATGGATCCTTCATATTCATATTTTCGGGAAAGTGCATCCGCAACCACATTGTCTTTTCCTTTCTTATAAATGATCTCATAATCATATCCAAAGAGTTTAATCACCCATTTTTGTTGTTCTGGGGAGGAAATGTGTTGTTCCAGAAAATACTTGAGGCTTTGATGGTCTGTCTTAATTTGGAACCATTTCCCCAATAGATAAGGATGCCACAGATCCACGACATGCAGAATAGCCAACATTTCCTTTTCATAGATGAATTTGCCCAGATTTCTTTCAAATAGTTCCTTGTTGGTAAAGGCCAAAGGTCGACCCTCTTGCATAAGGATAACACCAATTCCTTTCCCTGATGCATCACATTCCAACTTAAAGGTCTTTGTGAAATCGGGAAGGCGAGGAATGGAGTGGCGCACATGGCCATCTTCAAGGTTTGAAAAGCTTGAGCAGCAGCTAGATTCCAAGTGAAAGAGTTCTTTTTGAGGAGAGCAGTGAGAGGTGCTGCAATCTTCCCATAATTATTAACAAACTTGCAATAATACCCTATTAAGCCTAGAAATCCACGCAAGCTCTTAAGAGTCTTTGGTTGAGGCCGGTCTTGCATAGATTCAATCTTTTTATGATCCACCATGACACCATCGTTTCCAACCACATGACCCAAGTATTCTACTTCTGAGGTGCCAAAAGCACATTTAGACTGTTTCAGGAAAAGCTGGTGTTGAGAGAGTAGATGGAGAACTCGATCCACATGAGAAAGATAGTCTATCAAGGTTTTTCTATAGATGAGGATATCATCAAAGAAAACTAAGAAAAAATGGCGGAGAAAAGGACGAAAGACATGATTTATGAGGCTTTGGAAGATGGAGGGGGCATTACACAAGCCAAAGGGCATGAACAAAAACTCATAGTGGCCCTCATGAGTTCTAAAGGCAGTCTTGGGGATATCTGCCTCTTTCATACATATCTGGTGGTAGACCAAATGAAGATCCAGTTTAGTGAAGAATTGGGCACCACTCAATTCATCCAGGAGGTCATCAATGACAGGAATGGGGAATTTGTCTTTTATGGTAAGTTTGTTGAGGGCACAGAAGTTAGGACACATTCGCTAAGAACCTTCTTTCTTCAGGACCATGACCACAGGAGATGAATAGGGGTTCGTACTAGGGCAGATAATGCCTACATTAAGGAGTTCCTGGACCATTTTCTCAATTTCATTTTTTGGGGAAAAGGGGTGACGATACGGATGGATATTGGGAGGAAGGCTTCCTGGTACAAGGGGAATGGAATGATCGTGAAAACCATGGGAAGGAGGGAGGCCTTGGGGAGTGGAAAAGACCAATTGATGTTTAGAAAGGATGGCTTGGAGGTCTTGTGGTACAAAAGGTGTCTTTGTTTCTTGTATGGCATGGAGTTGGGCGATAACACCAGAATGACCCTTTTTGAGCAAATTTTCCATGCGATGGGAACTAATGATCTCAGGTGAACCTACGTTGATGCCTTGGAACTTATATTGGTGTCCCTCTTGGTCAAATTGCATGATTAAGTCTTTAAAATCCATGAGAATGGGACCCAAAGTCCTTAGCTAGTCTACACCCAACACAATGTCACAACCTCCCATGTCGATAGAAAACATATGGGATTTCAGGTGGTAGTCACCAATTTGGAGACACACATTTTCACAACGCCCTCCACATTTCATGGAACCACCATTGGCAATCATGATTTGGAAATTATTGATGGCATGGATGTAGCAATGAGTTTCTTGGGAAATGTGGTGATGAATAAAATTATGGGTGCTGCCACTATCAACCAGAATGATGACCTTCTGATGCTTGATGTAACTGATTAGCTTAAGGGTTTGGGGAGTGGAGAAGCTAGTGAGAGCATTGAGGGAAATGACTGGTTCTACTTTGGGAGGGTCTGAGGGAGGGGTTATGTCACTGGATTCAGGTGATTCAGACATAGAGGGAGTTTGGTCATCTTCTTCCAAAATCTCCTCAGAGATGGCCATAAAAAGTTTTTGTTCTTTACACTTGTGGCCCGGGAAATATTTTTCATCACAGTTATAACAAAGGCCTTTGAGTTGACATTCATCCATTTCAGCCCGGGTCAATTTTTGGATCTTTGGTGGAGCAGAGGGAGTAGTGGGATTTATTGGTTTAGGGCGAGGGATGAAGGAGGGTTTGCGATTTTGAGAAGATACAACCTGTTGTGATTCTTTATCTCTTTTGGTAGCCTCCACCCAACTCTCAGGCCGAGCCATAAGGACATGGACCCGAATTTCATCCTTGAGGTAGCTGATAAAACACTCTCGGAAAAAGGCATTAGACATGCACTTTGTCCTAAAATCCAAGCGCTCAAAGGAAACTATAAAGTCTTCCACTATTCCTAATTGTTTCAGCTTTGTCAAACATCTCAAATGGTTGGTGTCAGTTTCAAAGCATTCATAAAGCTCTGCCACAAATTGTGTCCAAGCAATATACCCTTGACGATAATTTTTTCTCCATTGCCACCATTGCCAACGTTCTTGATCTAGATAGAGAACACCATACCGGAGTTTGGCCAAGTCATTTGTAATTCTGTATAAAGAGAATTAATGTTCCATTTGGGTTACCCAACCAGTGGGGTCCGAGCCATCAAATTTGGTCACATCCACCCGTGGAAGGCGTAGGTCACGTTGAAAGTGATGGTTCTGCAAGGTATGGGAATGAGAAAAATGGTCACCTTCAGTATGTGGGGGTGAGGAAGAGGAAGGGTTATCTGTAGGGATATGCAGTTTGGTGCAAAGTGTCGAAAAGACTGATTCAAGATGGGTGGTGAGATCTTTTTTGATTTCACCCATTGAGGAATGCATGGTTGTATTGATGGCGATGACATTGGCACTAAGTTGTTTCACTTCTTGTTGGGTCTCAATGAGACCAGACTGCAAGGTGTTGAAGTGAACTTCCAAGTCTTGGCTACGAGTATGGGCCATGAGGATTGGGGAACTAAAAAGGGGTAGGCGAGGTAAAAAAGTTTTGCTGAAAAAATGATATGGATGAATGTGATAAGGGTGAAGAGATGAATCCAATGGAATAGGGCTGAAATAATGGTGAAAAAATTTCTAGACTTTTTTTTTTTTTTT
>ML785306.1:371335-394897 GCA_009831015.1 Picea engelmannii | reverse complement strand
AGGCATATTTCCTCTTCTCACTGTTGTCTCCAACTGAATTTTCTTGGGTATCCCTTGGTTGGTTAGACCCTTGGGGCTATATGGCATCGATCACATGGGAGAAATCATATTTTAGGTGGATACATGAAGAAACAGACTTAGAATATTCTATGGATGGACTAGAGGGGGAGGTCATTACTTTTCCTTTGTCTTGCATAGGTTGTGGGATATCAATTTTTAATCTTTTGCTGGCGTGCGAGGATTGTACTGGCGAAACAACAGGAGCAATTTTAACATTGGTATTAACTAGTGGTGGAAAATGTAAGGACACATGTGTTATTGGATAAATCGGTAGGTGCAAACACTAACTGATCTCCCTAGATCCACCTAGATCTAGAACAAAACACACCAGAACATGACGCTTTCCCTAAGTTTTAGATATTGAATTTATTAACTAAAGAGGGATAGGTAACATACCATTTAAACGTCGCTTCCTCTCGCCATCGCCGTCCTAGCTCTGTTCCAATGCTCATACAATGATGATCCTGCAAAAGAACACAACCAACCAAAGTGATAGTAATAGCATAAACTCAATATAAACCTATGTATGTGATCAAGGAATCATACAATAAAACACAACAAGATTTATAGGAAAGAATCATATTATTGTATCATATTAAATGTGAAAGAGAGATTACAACCATGGCCTTGATGTCGTAAGGTCCCTTCCAAGTGTCCTTCGTTCCCCACACACTTCCACTCCAATAATTATGAGAGCATAGATCTGATAATATTCACAATCTATCTTGACAAAATGGCTCATCTATCCAAGCTAACAATCCCCAAAGCTGAATCCAATCTAAGCTCCAAAATCAAAAGCTCCAAAGCTAATATCATCCAAGCCAACTTTCTCCATGAGAGCTCCTCTCCTATTATAAGATAAAGAGGATAAGGTGAGGAGGTTAGGATGATCCCACCAAATCATGAAAGTGAGTAAAATCTAAACCATTCGGATGCCACCTCACCATGGAAGTTTCTCCTTCTAGAAGCATCGAGAAGATGCTTTTTCTTCCCACGTATGAGCATTCTCGCACCCTGCTTATAGAGGAACCTACGAACCTCTCGCAACCCAGCTATGGTGCAGCCTGCGAGAATCAGGCATTCTCGCACCCTAGCCATAGTGCAGCATGCGAAAATCATTTTGAATAGGGTTTTCATAAAGGAAAAAGAAACTTCTTTTCTCAGGAAAAGTTCTTCTCCCTTCTTTCTTCAGGAACTCGGGCCACTGACCCCTCTAAAGACTACAGACAGGTTTACATCATTAAAGTTCATAGGGATGATGAAAATAATGTGTAACAGAGAGCCCCCCAAATTATGAATTTAGAACAGAGTGATAACTAAAATACTTTGTCGAGTGTGTGTAGGGAACAAGGAACAGTCGGTCGGAAACCTACCAACAAACAAGGAAATACAGTACAATAATATATCATCATTGAGGTAGGAATTCCCATACTCAGAATACAAATGACTCAGAACATAAATGACGACATGCAAAGGTCGATGTCAAGTAAGACAGGTCATGTCCACCAAACATACACTGTGGATCCATGCCATTATGACTCAAATCTGAACATAGCCACCAAAAATACACTATGGATCTATGTGTTAAAGATTCAAATTTGAACATAGCCACCAGACATACAATGTGGATCTATGCAATGGTACAAACTGAATATACTCCAACACAACCTGAATCTGTTAGAAAAAATTCAGGGTTTTCATCTCCACCACTCTATAGTACGAATCTAACCATGTGAATACATGTGCTGAAGTCGAACATCGTAGAAACCACTTGATTACCGGTAATTAGTGTATATCGTTAACAAGTGCGAGGGAAATCACCATTAATGTCAATGACTCCCAAGGTACACTAGTACAATCCAACGAATGTGAATTAATGAGCTTAAGTCGAACACTCGATGGAATATTCTGATCAGGGGTCAATGATGAAAACCCATTGTCGAAAGTAAGGAAACCTGCCATTGAGGCATGCAAGTTCCAAGGTACCAATTGGTTTCTAAGTCTAATTCCTGGATAATGAGTTGAAGTCGATAGGAAAATACTCATCATAGGAGGGATTTAATGTATCCCCCATCAATGACATGAAACAAGTAACAAGATTTGATTTAGATCAGAGTAACAAGTGATTCAGGACTTCCTTAGGGATGGCCAATGCAATAGAAGGATTAAGGATTGCAGAAATGGCCGACGCAATAGAAGGATTTCCACGTTGAACTTCATTTTGAACGTATTGATGACACGACAACTGTCTTGGAAACACCGACTCAACAATAGGGATTACAAACCAATTTGTAATCTTATAAAGGAGTTTGATCAAGAAATAAGCATATTTTCCAACCTAGACACAAAGAGAGTGAAAGGGTGTCATGATCAAAAGTGACTCTTCCATGGAATACAGGTTTAGACATATTTCTTTGCCAAATTTCCCCCCACCATTTCTAGCGAGTACCTCTTTATTTTTACACAATCTTGAGGAGGATAACATATGCTTGTAATGTAAGCTCATCCTTCGGAGTATGTTTAACGAACCCTAGGAAGGAGTGGTTCGGTCCCATATGGGTCTTTCAATGTTTGTTTAACGAGTCCAAAGATAGAAAACTCGGGGGTTTTTCATGTTTATAGAGTCTGAAAAATACTTAAAGAGAACTTTCCCAGTTCCTTTTTCATAAATTAGTTCGACGAGACCGAAAAAGTGATAAACTATCGCTCATCGAACATTTTCTTCAAATACTTTTATGAGCGTGAAAAGAACAAGATCGCTCGGCAATCTTTTCATGTTTAGAGAGTCTAAAAAGAGCTTAAAGGGAACTCCAGTGGGTTCCTTTTTCGTATAACCTTTACAAGTCCAAAAAAGTGATAAAAGTATACTCGATTACATTCTCATTGATTTACGAGCACGAGAAAGAACAAAGACTAAGATCGGTAACTTATTGTCATGTATTTACGAGCATGAGAAAGGACAAAGACTAAGCTCGGGATTGTTTTCATTTTTACATAAGCTTTAAAACTAGACAAAACTATGCTTGGACCTGGTTTCATTTTTACACAAGCTTGAACCAGAGGAAACTATGCTTGAGACAGGTGGTTTCATTTTTACACAAGCTTGAACCATAGAAAATTATGCTTGGACTTCCCAACGCATAACACAGGGATGGTTGGTACTTAGCCCCCAGTTTAAGAAGCTAGCGGCTCAAATTCAGCATGAAGTTCAGAGGCTGAGGCAAATGCCCCCCAAGCTTCGTTACATCCAACTACAAAGGAGAATGAAATGAAGCTTCAAATACTAGACGAAGGACTTGATTGAAATAGAGAGGGGGAAAACTATTTCATTTTTTAACGAGCTTGACACAGAAACAAGAACTATGCTCGTAACCTCTATTTCATTTTTTAACGAGGTTGCCACAGAGAAAAAAAAACTATCCTCGTAAGTGGTTTCATTTGTTAATGAGCTTGAAATTATAAAACCATGCTCAAAGACCTTTGTTTCATTTTTTAATGAGGTTGCCTCAGAGACGCAAAAACTATCCTCGGAGTCTCTCTTCTTAATCATGGATTCCAAGAGGACAATGCTCCAAAATGAAACCATGTCAAGGGACAAAACTCGGTCATGGCTTCCAAGAGGTCTTCACTGGAAGGAAGAAACACACTCTAGAAGGACACCATGTTGAGGATTGCGACAAGAGTAAAGAGATCAGGCTCTAAAAACCCTATCGAAGAGATCACCATGTCAACTATTGGATCTAAGTCATCAGAATTTGAAGCCATGGGTGAAAACGCCACATAATTGACCTGTGGTGGGGGTGATACCGTTTTCATATAAGAACCATTTAGGGAGGCAATCCAGTCGGGGTCAATAAATGAAAGTTGATCAACAGTCACAACGCGTCCATCATGAGGGAAATATATCACATGAAAAAGAGTAGACACAATAGCTTTCATGGCATAGTCATAATCTCGCCCAAGGAGTAAAGAGAAATCCAAGGAGTCTTGGACTACCATGATGTCAATAAAGACATTTTTCCCTCCCAAAGTTACAGGAAACTAAGGAAGGGTCCCTAAAGGTTGACTAGTTCTTCTGTTAAAAGATAACAGATTTTGCGTAACCAACACAAGCTGAGGAAAACCCAAAGCTTGCCAAGCAAAAGAGGACAAAATACTAACGGACGCACCTTCATCTATCAATGTCTGAGGAACATCTCGACACAAAATTGTACTGTAATTTGGAAAGGAATGTGAGAGGGAAGACAAGGTCCAGTTATCACACCCCAATCAAAATGGATGGCCTCATAACTTGGAGGGGGTTCCACGGGAGAAGGAGGAATAGCCCTTGGCATGGTAGATTCTGTATCAACGAGAAAAACATGGGCAGTATCGGGTTTACTCTCTAGCGAGAGAGTAGGATCGATGGATGGAGAGATCATATTGACCACTTGGGTTTCATTCTCCAAGGGGAGAATGGGGCGACAACTAGAAATGGATAGACTGCTTGGGTTTCACTCTCTAATGGGAGAGTGGTATCGATCGAGGATGGGATCGGATCAACCACTTTAGTTTCACTCTCTAAGGGGAGAGCGGGATTGACCGAGGATGGTATCGGATCAACGACTTTGTCAACTAGTTAAACTAAGGACATGGCCATATTGACGACATGATCAATTGGATTGACCGATGAAGGGACCAGAGTGATCATTTCATCAACTATAGGGGGGTCAAGAGTAAGCTTACGATAAGCAGCTGGAAGTTGAGGCTGTGAAACAGTCATGTCTTCTAGTAATTTTGATGCTTTGTCCATACGAGGGTAGAGGTGAGTTAGATGAATCCCTTTGCATAACATACACGTGAACTTGACTCTACTTTTCTTCTTCCCAACGGTATCATGACTAGTTCACGGGAGTTCATTAGCATGTTTCTCAGAAGCTGACAACATGGGTTGGTCAGGTTGTGTAGACCAAACTTCTATAACCTTGGATAGACTAGGGAAATCCTTAAGAAGATGGCTACCCTTACAAATCCTGCAAAGGTACTTGGACTTATAAGTTGTTTGGGTGATCTTGACATCATCAACACTCCTAACACGATTAATGGTAACTGGTTTTTTTCCAACATGTCTGACAAAGGTTGGAGGTTTTGACCCTTGTTTATCTTTCTTCTTCTTAATATTTCTTTTCTTCTTCTTCTTATTCACCAGGTTACTAGCTTCAGAACTTTCACTCGACGAAGAAGATGAAATAGAAGGCGACCTTGCAAGCGAAGAAGGCGAAGAAGACATTACTAGTGAAGAAGGTGAAGGATCAACATGAGGTTGATGCTCTTAGGGGGAAGTTCTTGTGGCTGAAGCACTAACTGCATTCGATATTACCTGAGTGTAAAACAACCATATCGGTAATCCAATTGTGAGACCTGGAAGGCTCAAAGTAGCAATATGAGGAGGACCAATGTTTCCGTAAGAAGGAAAAACAAGAGGTTCCCCTGGAAAAGGAGTTCCTTCATTGGGCATTCCAGGAACTTACACCATAAAAATAAAGATCCAATCTAGAGTCCACTAGGGAAAACAAACAACACACGTTAAAAATCTAGTAAGAAAACAAGCAAACAAAACCTTCTCACAATGAGCACACTAGTTGGTGATGAAATCCAACGTCGCGGAAACAAAGTAATAAGGGGATGAGATAGAGTGGGTGGAAAAGTTACGTTGACGACTTGCTTAATGGACCTATGCCTTGGTGAAATCTCCCACACATAATCATGGGTATACCCTCCAAGGAGCCCAAGTGAGTTTGGCCAACGTCAATTCCAAGTACCGTGGAGACTTGCCCCTCCACAGTCACCTCGTGTAAAGAAACTAGAGAGATAGGCCACTAAGGTTACCACTTACTACAATGATGCCTAGGGAAACAATCGACAGTCCGATCCACATGCAAAGGCAGGGTATCTAGCCCAAAATCAACTCGAAAGGATTCCACTCATAATTGTGGGTATACCTTCAAGTGACCCCCATAATACGTGCAATCTCTACACCAAGACCAACAAAGAAGGGTGAGTAACTCTGTCAGTCTTAATGCGACATCGTGATTGACCCTTGTGTGAGAAGGGCTTCCCAAGACAAAATGAAGTAAATGGATTTAACTCTCCCTATCACAAGATACTATGTTTGTTTGCAGCTTTGGAAAATTATCTTTCACACCTATTCCAAAGCCCTACAACTAATCTAATGTAGGTTTTCTACCAGAAAAGATAAAAATGTCTAATCAATTTTTATAAGCACTTTGTTTTTAAGGTTGTTATTACTCGAAAGGAAAATGGTGTGGACAATATGGTGTTTTGATCGACTCAAAAGTTATGCAAATAGATGAAGATGCAATCTTTTCATTTCGATGAGAGCTATGCTACGAGAAGGAGAAAACATTTATCATTCCCGGATGCACAATGTCACAACATTTAAAAAAACTCATCAATATCAATGTCTTTAAGAAATGAGAAAAATAGACTGTACACCAATACACGATTCATGCCCCCCCGGCCATGAGGGGGAAAATTTTTCAAAATTTAAGACCAAAAAATGCCAAGAATCATGCAATTTTTGCTACTTCAAATGCAAGGATGCCCCCAATCTAATATAAAGCAAGAAATTAAATCTTTTTGTTTCAAAAATTTCACTAAAAGCAATAATGAACTTTCTTAAAACAAAGAAACCCAAACTAAAAGTTTTCTTTCAAAGCGAACTATTCAGAAGAAGTAATTGAAAGACACTCAAAGCAAGAGACTAATCCTTCAAAACCAAACAAAGCAAAGATGGCTAAAAGAAACTCAAAGAATGTCAAGTAGATCGTAAATAGATCAATATAGGCTCCAAAAGTTCAATCCAACTAATCAAAGCGAAACTGGGCATCAAAAGATAACAAGACCCAATCCAAAATAATTTACAAACAAGTTCGTAGCCTAGTAGTGAGGTGCAGTGCAAAAATTAGGCATTTTCACAGTCTAGACACAGGTAGGGTGCGTGAAGGTCACACTGGACTGAACAGTAGGGTGCAAAAATCAAGGATTTTCGTAGGCTGTATATAGGTGAAGTGAGGGAATGTCTGTAATCAAAAGGAATTTGGAAAAAGGACAAAGAGTCTAAGTGAAATTTCAAATCTAGAGAGTCTGGATGGATCTCCCATAGACTCAGAGACCAGAAAGCAAGCAATCAAATCAAGGGAAATTAGACTAACTAGGAAACGATCCGTTCCCCAGTGGAGTCACCAATTTTGTTATTGGATAAATCGGTAGGTGTGGACACTAATTGATCTCCCTAGATCCACCTAGATCTAGAACAAAACACACCAGAACATGACGCTTTCCTTAAGTTTTAGATATTGAATTTATTAACTAAAGAGGGATAGGTGACATACCATTTAAACATCGCTTCCTCTTGTCATTGCCATCCTAGCTCTGTTCCAACGCTCATACAATGATGATCCTGCAAAAGAACACAACCAACCAAAGTGATAGTAATAGCATAAACTCAATATAAACCTATGTATGTGATCAAGGAATCATACAATAAAACACAACAATATTTATAGGAAAGAATCATATTACTGTATCATATTAAATGTGAAAGAGAGATTACAACCATGGCCTTGATGTCGTAAGGTCCCTTCCAACTGTCCCCCATTCCCCACACACTTTCACTCTAAGAATTCTGAGAGCGTAGATTTGATAATATTCACAATCTATCTTGACAAAATGGCTCATCTAGACAAGCTAACAATCCCCAAAGCTCAATCCAATCCAGCTCCAAAGCTAATATCATCCAAGCCAACTTTCTCCATGAGAGCTCCTCTCCTTTTATAAGATGAAGAGGATAAGGTGAGGAGGTTAGGATGATCCCACAAAATCATGAAAGCGAGTAAGATGTAAACCATTCAGATTCCACCTCACCATGGAAGTTTCTCCTTCTAGAAGCATCAAGAAGATGCTCATTTTTCCCACGTATGAGAAATCTCGCACCCTGCTTATAGAGCAACCTGGGAACCTCTCGCAACCCAAGGAAAATCATTTTTAATAGGGTATTCATAAAGGAAAATGCAATTTCTTTTCTTAGGAAAAGCTCTTTTCCCTTCTTTCTTTAGGAACTCAAGCCACTGACCCCTCTGAAGACTACAGACAGGTTTACATCATTAACAGTAATAGGGATGACGAAAATAATGTGTAACAACAGGTGTCCAACCTCGGTTGTGGGAGACAGGCTCGTGGACAATTTCTTGCCAACTGTCATTAGCGAGGACTTCAGGTTGCATTGACACATGTGGAGGAACAAGAATACCGAGAAACTTATGAGGAGGTTGAAATGGGGGTCTGTTAGGTCGGCGATGCAATATACTATGGTCAACCAAATTGAAAAACCCATCTTGAAACAATTGGTTTAAATTTTGTGGATCAACATCGAAGTGAATAGAAAACCGAGGCCTTCTATGGCTTCGCTGCCAGTTACCTCTACCTCTATTATTTCATCCATTACTGCCTCTTCTGAAAAAACTCATCCTATAGAAATGTTTAACCAGTCATGAAATTTTTTTAATAACCCATACATGAAACTCTACTTAAATAAATCAAGATTTGGCTCTATTATTTACTACATGACACATGCAATCCATCCATAAAAATTTCATTCATTAATCGCCACACGAATAGGGAATTTATAGGGTCATTGGGAGTATGGAGGGCTTGTATTTAGCATAAAGTGATACAATGGTGAGGGGGGGATATTTATGAATATTGTTCAAGCAATCAACAAAAACAATAAACTGTGTATCTAAACATATCTCTGAATACCAATCATCAATTATTTCCACTTCATTTCTTTCATTTTCATACAAACTTTTCCTTAAAGAATGAGTAACAACATAACAAGGAGTGAAAAAGTGTAATTGGGATAATGAGAGTAGTGTATTTTGTGTAAAATGGTATAATGGAAAGGACTCCCATGTATATTGTTCTAATATATCAAAAACTTCTACCTTCAACGTCAATTAAAATTCAAAACCCCTTATTGTTTCAAAATTGAAATTCAACAGTTTGTTTTCAAAAATCCAAAACTGGGTTTTCACTTCAAGGCTCCTCACTTACATTTATAAATTGCATTTCACAGTAATCATTTCACAATTTAATTCCCAATAAACATTCAACAATGATAACACAGGTTGTGCACAACATAGTCAATGAGACACTAACCATAATAATCACAATAACCAAAACCAACAGTCGAGGAATGGATAGCCTGTGGTCCACGATATAATCACCAATGCGTTCTAAATGGCCACAGGGTCCCACAAAGTGGCCCCAAAAGATATCCCTTTGTATGAAATATTTCAAAATTGAAAGTTCAAATAACAATGCTCCTAAAATCCCTCTTATTATTGCTCACAAAACTCACTCAACACATATATAATTCATCCACAGAGGTATTCCTTTCATACAAAATTGAACACACGGTAGATCATAACCCTTAAATAAATATTTTGCAATGTTTCCATAACCCCAATATCTCCACAGGATAGACTGTATTACCAAATGCATGAGTGGGCTTAACATTCCTTCCATTTTTTCACAACAAATAATCGACTAAATCCATGACCAAAAACAAGCACGGACAATGCCTTTATCAAATTCTGGGTTGGCCACTTCCACAATAATTTCCAATACAAAGGTTTCAATACATAACATTGAAGGGTAATGCGGTGAGGGGTACGAGCTAGCCAAATTTAGGGTTTAGCCAAAGGAGCACGAGAAGCTTAATGCTTCTACAAAAATTCACATTTATATTCAGAGAGTTGTTATAAGGACGCGGGCATAATGGGAACGAATATTAATAACGTAAATGACATGCAGAGTGTTCATATAACCCATAGGTAAGGAGCAATGATACTCTTAGGGAAGAAACCCAAAACAAGAAACCATAGGAAAGACAGGCCCGAGAGTCCCCAACTGTATTCTTTCCCACAAGTAAAGAACGAATAACATACACAGTAAGAACATCCACACAAATTTTCAATGTGCATGGTTCAAACACAACACCATAGAGACCAACACTTAACCACCAATCCATACACAGTCAAAAACTCCATATGTTATAAACTTTGGAAATGCACAGGCAACAAAAAAAACTAAAGAGCCAAATGTTGACTTAATTAAAGAGCAGAGTGAAATATTCATGGATGGAACAGCAAGAAACTCATACTTGTGTAAAAATTTCTAAGGAGAAACAACCAATATTATATACCTCTTCCATAGCCGAACAAAACAAAGTAGAAACAACCAACAAGAGAAAATGAAAAATGACTAGGGTGGCAGGCTCGAGGAGGGTTAGAGCGATGTGCATTTACTGCACGTGGTATCTACATTTGTCCATAGCCAGCACATGCAAGATAACATACAACACATCAACTACTAATTCCAAATCAATTAATGCGGGTCAAATACACCACCATTTCCCTAAGTCTCCAATTTAACAAATGCACCATCCCTTGTTTAAAAAATCCAATGTGACATATCTCAAATACTTGCTAGAGATACCATGTTCCAACCTTACTTCCAATTCAAACAATATCTGTACCCTTGTAGCATGGAATCACCAAATCACACATATAACTTAAGCATGGAGTTTAGGTCCTTCCTCAAAGTAAATGTAACATAATAATACTTGTGAGTGTTATATAAAAAAAAACACCATTCCCTTTTAAATTATATCACACATAATATCATATTCTATTAATCATTCTGACATATATTTTAAACACAAATAAATTGTAGGGCTCATCTCATCCAACTCATAAGCATGTAAAGAATAAGTGTCGTCTCTTTGTCGTAGTCACACAAGTTACACAAGGGGTCCCACCTATTAGTATATTATTAAATATAGTTAAATAATAAGGCATTTGCAATCATTTGCAAGCAGGTACCCTATGTTGTGTTTTTTGGAGTCAACAAGGCCCTCCTCATTTTTCACTTCTAGTATAGGGATTCATCAAGGTTGTCCTCTTTCACCACTATTGTTTATAATCATGGATGAATAT
Source organism: Picea engelmannii (assembly GCA_009831015.1). Classification (NCBI taxonomy): domain Eukaryota; kingdom Viridiplantae; phylum Streptophyta; class Pinopsida; order Pinales; family Pinaceae; genus Picea; species Picea engelmannii. The sequence goes on along the minus strand of ML785306.1, from coordinate 383,777 downwards.
TTTAGCAAAAATTTGGAATTTAAGTGACTTTAAGTTTTTATCCTAGGTATCCAGGTGGTAAGGGGAGTCAAAGGAATAAACCATTCCCAATTTATACGGACAAATACCATCCTGTTAGGTATTTCCTCCACTACTGTGGAAACTCATTTTAAACATCTTCTTGATCTCTTTTTTTTCAAAGTGTATGGGGGAATGGCCAATTACAATAAGTGCCAAATTTATGTATGGAATGTAACTAAGCTCACCTTAAGGCTTGTCTCAAGGATTTCCCCCTTCCCAATTTCAGATGACTAAAATTATTTCAGATATCTGAGAATGCCCATATGCCTTCACTCTTACAAAGCACAACGATGGATTCCAATTATAGAAAAGATGAAGAACAATTTCAAACAATGGGGAGCTCATTGGTTGTGTTATCATCATAACAATTTTCAGATCAGGGTCCAAGTTTCAGAGATTTAGCGAAAATCCACATCGCTATGGAAGTATGATAGTTTGGAGGATAAGGTATTATATGGAGGCATGTGGAAAAATATAGCGGAGGCGCGAAATGTAGGATTTTGTGGACCCTCGATCTGAAGCAGCTCAGATCAACAACTAAGGTACATATCGAGGAATGAAGCAGCACAAAAGATAATTATTCAAAGGCATGCCGAGGAAAACTATTGTGGTTTCATTCATGGACGTGTGGCGCCTCTAGAGGTACATCGGGGAGAAAAGCGGTCTACCTAAAACAACGTTCTCCAATCCCTGATATCGAAAGTTGTTGGGTCACGGTGGACTGTAGATCTTAGAGCGATCCAGATCAACGACTGAAACTCATATTGGTGATTGAAGTAGCGCAAGGATTAATCATTTGAAGGCGGGCCGGGGAAAACTACCATGGTTTTGTTTGTGGACGTGTCGCACTTCTAGAGGTACATCAGGGAGAAAAGCGGTCTACCTAAAACTGATTTCTCCAATCCCTGATGCTGATAGGAACATATAAAAGGAGGATCCCTGGCATTATTTTATGATACTTTGAAACATTCAAACGTTCAAAATTTGGTGCAAACCATCCATTAGAAACTCAAGCTCAAAGTTGGATCAGATTCATGTCTTCTTCATCACTTAACAGGCATTTTTCACCATGGCCTCTAATCCTGTCATTTTATCCGTGAATGAACAAGACATCACCTTTAGAGAAGAAGCCCTAATTGACAGGGACTCCGATGTTTTCGACACAGTGATAACAGTCTCGCCTGTTTCTATGTCAAGATTGAATTTTTTAGACAATGTTGGGAAGCAGATCCCCTTTCTCATAACGTCTCAAGCCTCCGTTACCCCTTATGTCGTAGAAGTAGTCTTTCCTTTCCCTGAGTTCATAAGCTAGTGTGCAGAGAAATATTCATAAGAAGAAAGAGTTATTTTGACTAAATTAGGGTCAGAGGTTTTATGTGAAATAGACATCCCGTCACTTCGACATACCCTCAGTGTATTAGAGTCCTCCTCTGTATAATCAGAGCCCTTCGATGAAGAGAAGATGATCATAGTTTACAGAGAATTCCCTTTAGAAGTAAAAACCTGGTTTCTGCAAACCATTGTCAAACCTGAACAAAATTCGGAAAGTCTATCATTACCTATCAATGTGAGCGTTATGATCATTGAGGTCCAATGGGCTTGTTCCCTGCTTAGCCCAATTTTAGGGTTAGATAACAACAAGTTCGTAGTAGAAGTCATGTTAGGTTTCCTGTTAACCTTTTTTGTGTTAGAGCCTCGTTAGTCAATCTGTATTAGTTTTGACAGATTCATCGTTGATAATATGCATCGACAACTAGTCAATTTCAGTTCATTGAGACACTTCAAATATTACACGCACCTGCTGAAGATGTTCCTGGAATCGAACAAGACTGAATTCCCTGAAACTGCTTTCATCTCAACTGAATGTAAAAGGATCACCATGCTTATTTTCATCAATAAGAACATGTCCAGGGTGTACAGTCTTATCTTCGGCTCAGACTTGCCAAGGGTTCTGTAAGAAATGAAAAGTTTTTTACAACCAAATCTAGAGAGAAGAGTAGGAGATTGGATGTTGTTCATACAAACTACTGTGATATGGGTGTATGTTTATCAAGAAGGACCTTATATTTTACCATTCTTTTTGACTCCCATACTTTTTTTCTTTAGAGTTCATCAGACAAAGGATCATTTCAGAAACAAAGCACTTTCTTAAAGCACACAAGGCACCTAACTTAAAATTTCATTTCATGGTAGGACCCTTTGTGGTAAAAAAAAAGTCATGTTTACCTCAGATCCAATGCAAGTTCAATGAATTTGGGTTTACATAATTAAAAGGAAGGAAATATGACTTGCATTAGATCATATCAAAGAGAAGGATGATGAGCAAATTGGGCCTCTATGAGCACAAGCATGTTGAAGGATTTGTTAAACTGGCTAATCTAGAAACATGTACAGATATGGAGGTCACTTTGCAGCATGATCAAATGAAACCAACATAGTCTACCCCTCAGCAGATCCAGACAAAGAAAGCTTCTCCAAGATTGATTTTTAAAGCCCCAAAGATGAGTGTATATAATAAGAGGAACAATTTAGAGGCCCTGGGTGCCGGTAGTCAACAAGATATTCCCAAGAAGATGAAAATCACACCAGCCTCTCAAGTGGTTGACCAGGAAGAAGAAAAACCTAAATAAAAAACCAGCATGGAGATGGTGGAAGGTGCAACCAAGAACAAAGAAGTTGGTACAGGAAGTATGCCACAAAGTGAAAGAAACACAAGGATTTTTAGCAGCAAGAGACACATATTTACCAAGACACTTGGGGCAGTGTATCAATCCAAAGAAGACTTGATGAACCAGTATGATGTAAAAGAAAGTATGGCCAACAGTGAGATAAGAGACCTGTTGCTCGAAGTAGAGAAGATATCCCAACACAAGACTTCCTTGTTCTCAGTCAGAGATGTGGAAAGAAAGACGTTTAATATAGCAATATCATGTGATGATAAAGTGTCTGAAATCAAGATGCACTTTGAGAATATTGGTGCCCCGGACAAAGTAAAGTTTCACAGGAATGCTAGTGAAATGATATACTCGGACTACCTATGTTTAAGTATAAAAGTTTCAAGATTGAAAACAAATGCACTCAAACTAGATGGACAATTGAAACATGAGAGATCATCCAGCAAAGCGTGGAAGACACAGGTCAAAATATTGGAGTCTGAAGGCCCTCAAGGAGTAAAGTCTTCTTTAGATGAGAAGGACAAGATAATCCAAGGTCTAAAGAAGAAGCTAAATATGTCCCCTATCGAACATCCACAGGCAGCAGAGCTAGCTTCTCTAGAGCAAGAGAAGGAAACATTCAGAAAAGAAGCACTAAATTACAAAGCTAAATTGTTACAGTTGGAAAAGGAGAAAGATAATTGGTTACAAGGACAAGTAGCAACATCAGATATGGCTGTCATTGTACTTACTAATGCAGAAGTTAGATCGAGCACTGATGGATTGGTCCAAGCCATGTCCCAAGTGAGTCTACATACAGGGGAAATCAAAAGCCTTAAGAAAGCCTTGGAAAAGTTGAAACGAGAGATGAAAATAAAACATGAAAATATGGCTCCACTCCAAAGGGAAAATCAAGATTTGCAAGAGAGCAAGCAAGCTGAGAACGAGGCTAAAAGGTAAAACATTGTTACAAGGAGCTAAACATATGATCTGGGATGATATTGTTGCAGAGGTTGCTAAGTTCAGGGTTTATCTAAATTTTATAAATGAAAAAGACAATGTGGCTACCATGGCCCAAAGAAGGTGTACTGTTGTTACCTAAACATTACCCAATAAACCCTCGGAATGGGACCAGAATGCTATTTATTTGCTAAATTTTGTGCCCACTGTTGATCTTCAAACTATTGGGGTAAAGGAAAGAACTTCGTTGATCATCTGGGCCAGGAGAATCATCGCCAAGCACAACTTGCTCAAATAGGTTCAGAACAAAGCTACACAAATGGAGCACAATATACATGAGTTTAAAGACACATTTGAACAATTATTTGTCAAGGGCCTCCCACCATTTTGGGATGGCAAAGGTTCATTATACAATCAAGAATACTACAATTATCTGCTCATTCAGTGTAGGATGGACCATTCCAAATTTGAAGCTATGGAGGAAAGTCTGAAAACCCCAAGTCTAGTAGAGTATTTGGCCACAGACTTTGAAATTTTGAATCAATTTAAAACAGTGAAGATTGGCCTATCGATTATGTCCTACGCCACATGCATTGACCTAGAGATTTTGATTAAGGAGATGATGGACTACGATATTCCTTCTGACTCACAATGGAATGAAATCGTGCGACTAGGCAAGACGAAATGCAGTTTTCCCGGGACCAGTAAGTGACCTCCAAGTGTCCCCAAGCTAGGAAGTTCAACAGAAGATCAGGACAAGCCAGATGTCGTAAAGGAAGCTGAACAGTCAAAGAATTTTGTTCCTAGTTTTGAAATGTCTTTTGAGTGATCATTGTAAATCGGTTGATATACTGAGACTGTCAGTTGAAATTACTATAATTAGTTTTAGAAGCTAAAACATTTTGTTTCAGCCATTTTAATCGAATTGTATAAATACTGAGACATTTGAATGAATTAATTTTGGCAGAAGTGCAAGAGCACCCTTTTGGTTGTTTCGAACTCTATTGTAATTTTCTGAAGCTGAGTTGAATATATATGTGGAATCTTTTGAAGTGTCTATGAAAAGATTCTAACGGTGGTGACATGAGCTTTGTCTTCTTTCATCGTATGTATTTCCTGTGATCTGTTATTGCATTTACACTTTCTTCTATTTAGATTGGATAGTTAAAGGCCCAGAATTCATATTATGACGCTCTTGGCTTAAGCAATTTAAACTGTGTGTATTTCTTCTTAACAAATTCAGAATTCATTTCAGTAATTCTCTGATGCAGTTATTTTTTTTCTTTATCTTCGTACACTCAATTTAAATTCAAGAATAACTCAGACTCATCACCTAGTTTAGCCTTTATCCTCTGGAGAGTTCTATCGGCTGGTCATTGTTTTCATTCACTTTCAGAATTTTGACTCCATAGCCCTGAGTGTTCCTCCCCTTCCTTTCCAACAACTTTATTAAAAACCCCCAAAACAAACCAAAATATAGCCACCGATTTCCAAAGAAATATCAAGTGACACAACAGAGCCCTCTTTGATTTGAGCAGGCTAGTGCTTCAGCTCTAAAGTAGGTTGAAATAGTTACCTCTGTCATTTTTCTATCAGCCAAACAAAATTTACAAAGTGTTAACAAGTTGAATCCAACATGTAGAGTGGTGTTGATTAATTCTATTCTCTCGACATTGCCACTATTTCAATTTTTTGCTACAATTTGAGTTTCAAAGATACATAGAGTACTAGGAATTCAAGATCCCTCTATAATGAATCTAGCATTAGGAGCCAAGATTCTTTGGTGACTTATCACTAGAAGGTATGACTGGTGGAAACAAGTTCTAGACAAAAAATATCTTGAAGGTCCTCGAAAATGAAGTCTAGATCACATGTTACCTTAGCAAGAAGGTTCTAAATTTGGAAACTACTAAGAGCATCCCATCCCACTTTGCTCCCTAGTTTAACTTGGATACCAGGGAATGACAAGTCTATAAAATTTTGGATGGAAAATATCACGGGACAACCACCTCTCAATGTAAAGCAAGAGCTTCTTCCCCTCTAGTGATAGTTAATTCTTCAAGGTAAAGTTAACCTTTTTGACATATATTCTTGGACGAGTTCAAGCATTTGGGAAATATGGAATTTTGGACACCCCCCCAAGGTATATGTCATCTAATGAGACCTCTAGAATCATCATTGAAATTATGCACACCACATACATCCTCTCATAGAGATCATATAGGATGGGGAAATTCAAACTAATCAGTCAAGCAAGGCTACCAGTTTCAATTGTCCCCCAACCATCTACCTCCCAAGTCTCTCATATGGAAGAAAATATGGCATATAGATGGACTTCCAAAAATATTCTGTTGGATTTTGGCTCAAGTGAAGCTTCTAACGGTAGATATTTTGATCAAACGAGGTTGGCACGAGCCTTGATGGTGTGTCTTATTCAAAAGGGTATTTGAATCCTCCCTCCATATTTTTCTAAATTATGATTATACAGTTTGGGTTTGGGAAAGTGTGTTTGTAGGAATCTACCATTGTTATCAAAACCCTTTCAATTGGAATAATATTTTCACCAAATGGGATACCATGTATAAATGATCTTTCAAGGATAAGACATTATACAAGAGATTCTAGTTGACCCTAAGAAAATTCATCTATTGGAAGATCTGGCTTTCATTCAATCATGCAATTTTCAATTACTGTTTAATAACCTTGAAACAAGTAGCCATTCGAGCAAACGTTTTGTTGGTAGAATATTTTGGTGTACAAAAAGTGAAAAATTCTCCTCAGCAACCACTTGAGAAGGATGATAGAGAATGGTGGCTCCAACTTAATCTTGACTCTTCCAAATTTGAGGTTCCTATCAAACATCCCATATCATTGTATCAACTTTTGATGACCCCTCCAAAATTCCAAGAGTGGTCCTCTCTCCAAAACCCATTCATACTTTTATTTTTTGGTGTAGCTAAAGACAATATCGAGTCAACAGGTGCATGAGGGGTCATTCTCACCCCAGGGGAACCATCAAAACTTCCTATGAATGGATTCTTGGCATACCTTCTAATAATAAGGTGGAAGCTTATGCTCTCTTCTAGGATCTCCAAGCCGCCATGGGTTTGCAAATTAAGTAGCTCAAATTTTCAGGGGATTCCAGAGTGATCATCAAGCATATGGTTTCAAGGACCTCTCTGGCTGACATTCACCTTATGGCCATTATAAACATGATCATAATGATTTGAAAAAAAAATGAAAAAGTGGAGTGGTCTCATATACCTTGTGAATACAACAACTTAGTTGATGAAAGGGATAATCGAGCTTCTCATCATCAAGTAGGAGTTTTATTCATTATTTCCATCAGGAATGTCTACGCCATCCCATGACCTCATGATCAATGTCATTCCCAGGACAAAAATAATCCAAAAGAGAAGCCTCAAAGGAGCCTCTCTACACTAGTTTTTATTCCAATCTCATGTTAGATTCTAAATGTTGTCTATCAACATAGTATATGTAGTTACTTTTTTCTCTCTAGAAGTTGTAGTTTTCAGGTTACTTATGGATAATAAAAGTGGAAATTACCTTTTGTTTATGTCTTTCGTGAATAGCGTTAGGTTTTTTATAGTCGTAATGAAGTGGTATGTAACTACTGAACATCCCCTTGATGGTAGGTAGCCTTATATGTACTACCTCACTATGATCTTAGGCTACAATGTATTTCAATAATAAAGTTTCCCCAGTGTTTGTAAAAAATAATAGTATGGTTATTCTATTGAATGTATCGGATCCATCTCTAATTTTATTTGAGAGCAATGTAATATCCATGTAATATTTGTATTTCTTAATTTGTGAAGTTCAACGTAGCAACACGAATTGGGGTGTATAAAATTTAACCATGCTAGATGGATCAAGGTTGGATGATGGCAGTCAAAGACACTGAACTCAAATACTAGAATCAAAGTTAAAAATGTTGAAATTTTCTTTTGAATTTTCATTTCATTGATACCATATTCCCTTTTGTTTTAGTATTCATATCCATTTATAGATACCAATATGACTATCCCATCAAGTATGATTGCCAAGTTTGTCTGAATCCAAGTGTTTTCCAATTATGTATTGATTAACTATATTATTACTTCTGCAGTGTAAATTGAACTCTATTCCTTTTATTCCATTTGAGTTGGGAAAATTAATAGCTATGCCATAAAAGTGTGTATGTTAATGTACTCTTCATAAGTATGAGTAGGAGAAAGGTTGGAAAATTCTATGCCATTAATGTAGGTTTATCTATATAGTGAATAAGAGAGATTGTATGCAAGTTTTATCAAGGTCATATTCATCGATGCAAACATAAAAAAAAATGAATATGGAATATTTTTATTGATCTTCCTAGTGTCTTGAAGTTTAATCATAACAAATATGAGTGACTGAAGAGACTATCCTCTACTTAAATATTTAAGGTGTTGCATGTTGTGCTACCAATTCTCACCATTAATTTTTATGCCAAAATTCTCCTATTTGTAGATAAATATATCATTAACACTTATGATGTGTTTCAAAGACTTGAATTATTTTCATATATATCTAATGTCTTATCTTTATGAAATATAATTAACATAATGACAACTTATACATCAATCATCATTAAACATTATCCTGTATGTGTATGTGACAACTTATACATCAATCATCATTAAACATTACCCTGTATGTGTATGTGAGTGTGTAAACTACTAATACATTTTTAATCCATGGATAGCCTCTCAAGACATAATGGGACTCTATTAAGAGATATCATCTTAATATTTATAATTATAATATTCATAAAAATTATAAGTTGACTTAAATTATCTAAGAATTTCCCATTCTATTGTAGTGATACGATTATGTTGATTATATGATAATGTTGGTCTTACCCTTCTCCCATAGTTCCAAAATGTAGTGGGGTAATGATGATATTAATATAGGGAGAAGGGATAACCACCGTTATTCCATAATCCATCATCACCCCACCTTTCTATGGCCAAGGTATCTTTATACGTGGAATAAGTGACATTGAATGTATCGTGGAATAAGTGACATTGAATGTAGGTTTATTTAGGTACCATTTGTTTTTGTGAACATGTAAACATGAATATGATATTTTTGTCTTGATATTTATGCTTTCCCTAAGGTTTCCTTATTAGAAAAGGAGTGTCTTAGAAGGTGAGTAATTAGTATATTAAAATGCGTTTCCCTTAGGGAGATAAAATATCACCATTAATTTTTCTTCTAATATTATCATCTTCTTGACACTTGTGAATTTATCCGGGGTTTGGAGGAGTTGTAGTATTGTCATATATCTCACTTGTATGAGATGGATAGAGGTACTTCACACTTTATCCACCTCTTCTATTTTTCCCCTCTAGAGACGTCTTCCTCTCAAATTCATTTCTTGGTGTATTAATAGATATAATATTAGTATTAAGAAGGAGATTATTAAGAAGAAGGGTTACCAAATTATTTTATACAATTTCTCTATCTATAGTAGTGATAGTATTATTTATTATATGTGAATTTTTAGTCTCCGCTTCTTCGGAAAAAAATACCATGGTAATGATTATTTGATATAGAGAGAAGAGTGTTCAATATCTTCTTCTTCTATGATTCAAAGATTTTCTATGGCAGTGATAATATTGATATCAAGAGAATGGTTTGCCACCCTTATTTAATAAACTATCAATAAATACTAGTGTTAAGAAGATAGGATTCAGAAAGAGTTAGACAAATCTTATCTCATAATTAAACAATAGGTATAGGATAGACACATTAAAACATTATCAATAAAAAGAGCATAACTTCTTACCTTCACGCTAGTCTCTATCACGTGCGCACGCACACATGCACACACACACACACACAATGTTGGCATTTTCTACAGTATGCAATTTCATATACATGCTTCTATGATCTCTTTCTACCAAATGTTTAAGTATAGAAACACGAGTCCTCATTTTTTACTTCTTGGTTCTCAATATTATTAGTGACCATTTGTGGAACTCATCCCTATGTTGGTTAAACAATTTTGAAGTGGCCCTACAAAATCATATGCATTATAAGGCCATACATTAATATATATTTTTATTATCTTTATTCTCTTTCTAACTTCTTGAATGTTGTCAGCAACAAGATGATGATTCAATTGCAAAAACTTGTAGTTTTTGCAATTTCAATGGAACAATACAAATGTTTGTTAAAATGAGGAAAACAATAACATAGTATTACTACTATAAATTGCAATTTCATCAAACAAAACTAACAATTAAAACAATTGGATAAAATATTTTCAACAATCAAACATTACTATTAAAAAAACATTTCATTAACCTTGGAACACTATAAACATTCAAATTCAACAATTTCAACAATCTTATTTACACAAATATGAGCAATCCAAAATTACAATGTCAACCATGTATTTGCTATATTTACTACTTTCCTGCGTAAAAACACAACCAAAGATATGAGAGCATGGTTATAAATTTTGATATAAACTGATTTACTAGTTTTGGTGTGGTAGTTTTACGTTATCATATGAAAAACTATGATTCAACGATTGGATATTAATATATCTTTGCTAATAGGATTTACCTCTTCATTGAACTTAGGTTGCTTTTCAGTCCTTAAAATTTAACACCTTCATTTAGTTAAGATAAAGATAGTTAAATCATGGATATTTTTCCATTTTGTTTAAGAGAAATTTTCTTGATATTTCTATGAGCCAACAAGTCAATAGGATCTTATCAATCAAAATAACTTGAATAAAAAATTATTCAAACTCCATATAAGGAAGAGAAATTTCCTTGATATTTTTATGAGCCAACAAGCCAATAGGATCTTCTCAATCAAAATAACTTTAATAAAAAAATTCAAACTCCACATAAAACTTAGAAAATAATTTAGGATACGAAAGATTTTAGAATAAAAAATTCAAACTCCATATAAGGCTTAGGAAACAATTTAGGATAGGAAAGACTATAGGATAGCATCAAAAACATGTGACTTATTATCCAAATGCAAAGAGATTTATGCTTGGAAGTAGACATTATTTATAACAAAATTTTAGCTTTGGAAATGGGAACATGGTTACAAAATAAAGAAGAATTGATCTAAGTAATTTGTTGAGGATTGTAGTCAAATACCAAGTTGAACAAAATTTATAAGCCCAAAAATCCCAAGTTCTTTACTCATTATAAACAAAATGTTAAAACACAAATTGTCTCAAGTTGCCTCACTCATTAATCCCCAACTTTTTGAGTGTATGAGTGTAATACTTGAAGTTATGTTATTTAGATTCAAAGTATTCTAAAATTCCAAAACCAATCTAGCTAATCTTAATATGGGAAGTTGTTCAAATCACATGATATATGTTCTAAGTTACATACCGAGTAATCTCGAACTTGTTGTATATCAATGTTATTTCTCAAGTTTAAGCAACTTCATACTATGGTAAACGTAGATGAAATTTATTAGGATGATTTAAGTTGTGGATAATCAAATTTCACTAAGAATCCAACCTTCAACTTCATTTACTTGTTGAAAGAAGGTATTACTTCACTTCACATCACATCAAATAGAGTAATTTGTAGTTGAGAAAAAACTTCACTTCACATCAAATAGAGTAATTTGTAGTTGAGAAAAATAAATATTGATTGTGGCATTAAATGTAAGGCTGCAAGTTGCTAATTTGTGAGGAACCCAACTCCCACTAAAATTCATTTAGGTAGTACAAACAATCATTAATTATATTTTACATAAAGAAAGGACTAAGGACTGGTATTTATATCGAACGATTCACGGTTATAATAATATTGATATAATTGTTTTTTAATAGTATATATTTATGTGTTTCAAATAAATTTAATCTTTCAAAATTTATTGGGTATCGTTTATAATTTAAAGAATAATATTAAAAAAATCATTTTAAAAATTATATGTAATTTAAAGTCAATGTGTTTTATATAATAATTGAGAATCTCTTTTGCAAATATATATGGAAGTTTGTTTGCACTATGTTACAATGAAAGTTATTTTTTACGATAATTTGCATCATCTCTGTGTTACATTCAATTCACTGCATTGATTTTATTGGTATCGTTTTTCAATGTATATAACGGAAATCAATGTGTCTTTTGGTTTTGTATTATATTATTGTTGAAATCAATATAATTATTTGATTGTTCTAAATCATTTTTCATTGTGTCATCATTGAAATTAATGCACCTTATAATTTTACATTATGTTATTGGTAAAATCAATGCAAGTACTCAATTGTTCTAAATATTTTTTTTTCATTGTATCATCACTAAAATAAATACAACCTATTGTTTTGTGTTATATCATCGTTGAAATCAATGCAACTACTTGATGTCTATGCATTATATCATTGTTGAAATCAATGCAATTACATTTGACTTTTCATTGGGACTTGAATGTATTCCAATGATAGGAATAGGCCTTAACTTATTTCATTTCACTCCAATCAGTTAAAATGGATTAATTCACTACTCAATACATTGGATCTACGTTGAGATTGGATGTTTCAATGTTTTTAAGTGTTGAACCCGTAGATTTGAAGTAGATGGTGTATTGGAACTTTACTCTTGAGGATATAATCCCACCACAATTGGTTTACTTGGATTTTCCTTTGGTGATGGGATGATTGCATTAGTTGTAAGATTTCCAAATTCACAGTGAAATGGAGTTTGACGTGAATTTAGTACCTCCCATGCACTAATTTTACA
>ML785306.1:346404-370949 GCA_009831015.1 Picea engelmannii | reverse complement strand
GTATTTTTTTAATATATGGTTTTCATTAAACACTAAATTGTGTGCAATATTGAATACAATATGGTAATATATGGAGAGATGTGTAATCCCATCCTTAATAAATGCTAATTAAATCACTTATTCATTATCACTTATTGTAATATGTATAAATAACCACAATAAAATAACTTTGAAAGGGGGCTTGATTTCGTTCAATATCGCAAATTAATGCAAACCAAAGGACTATATGTACATCTAAGAATGGGTCATACATTGACGACGAGGAATAAGCACTCTATTGTAGAGAATTTAATGCTTTGCAAGATCGGATGTGGGTCATCGGATCGAAAATTACTTTAGATCTAATGGATCACCACATGAGCATGTAGAACATTAAACACTCTACAATCGAGTGCTCATTGCTCATTAACTTTGAGAGATACAATCTTCATTAATAAATGTGCACATTGATCACATAGAGCTCTCATATGATCACAATGCATGACCAACGATTGTCATTGTATCCTCAAGGTTTAATGTACTCTCACAAAAATTGTTCCAAAGTCACCAAATCCTTTTGTCAAGCTATGTCATTGTTTGAAATCTTTGTTTGCGAGATTAGTTAATTACACTTGACCATAAGGGTTATCGGAGGGCCTAACCTCAAGGTCAACTGTTTATTTTGCAGTTAAGCCCTCTGATAACTTGAATTTGCAATTAAGTTTTAAGGTCATCAAGGGTTAGAACATGTTCCTTCTTTGAAATGTTAAAGAGATCAAGTTCTTAGAAGTGAAAATTCATAAAGGTGAGAAATAATATTAAAGAAAACGAAGTTGAAAGAAATGTAAATAGTGTGGGAAGTACAAGTAAACCCATTAGGGCTATGGAAACTCATTGGCAGTAGGGCTATGCTTGTATGATACTAAGGAAAATTCGTCGAGGCTATGGATACTCACTAATAGTGAAGTAATGCCAGGTATAGGGAGATGAGGAACACACATATGCATATATTTGTTTTTTATAAAAATGAAGCCTCTGGTTAAATTCATAGCCAAACTGAAACTGATTGTCTTATAAGGAAATGAGTCTCCTTATTTTTTCTCTTTGAAAATGGTATGTTAAGTTACTCATACTTGAAATTGGGGGGTTCATGTTTTTCATGGTGTTCAACATTAATGTGGCACCCATAATTCTTAGAAAATTTGTAACATCTTGCTCTTGCGTGCACTGAGTGAACTTATTCTTTGAGGACACCTGCTTTCAAGTGATCCAGATTATTATACTATTGGACATTTGATTATGATTATGAGGCATTATGGATTGATGACATGTTATTTTGTTGTATTGACATAGACAGGTGCTATTGACTCGGTTTTCCTGAGTGTGCAGGATTTTGGACCTCGAGGATGAAGAGGCATCGATGAAACCCCTTGGACTCTAGATCGAGTTAGGGAGTGGACAATTAGGGTTTGATTGTTGTATATATGATGTTTATGCATCTGATTAGATGATATGATTATGGATATTATTTCTGACATGATTTGTTGATGATGGAGGCTAACGATAGCTTTCCGACCAGACTCACATGTGGAGTAGAGGGGTCACGCACGATAACAAGAGACATTGAGGGAGAGGTGTGGACAACAGTCCTGCCACAGCCTACTAGCACTCTCGCCGTGGCTTGAACTGTAGGTTAACGATTACCTAGTTCGAGAAGACCCATGATTCCATGAGGGCCGACTGGGACAGTCGCGCACGATGATTCTAAGGGGCATGCAATAAGGCAGGGACCTTATTCCTTAGAGGCCCTTAGTCTCCCACAAGATCACTTGGCGGATTATTGACTCCAGGGGTTTTTTATGTCTACCAAGTCAGTCAAGAGGCGAGTGGCACCCTTGGATCACGTAGTGCATCCTAAAGGGCATGTTGCGCAAGAAAAATGGAAAGAGGCAAGTGGCACCCTTGGAGTACATAGTGCATCCTGAAGGGCACGTCGCGCAAGGGAAACATAATGAGGCGAGTGGCACCCTTGGAGAACCTAGTGCATCCTGAAGGGCACGTCGCGTTGTTAAATAATAAATGAATAAACATATATGGCCTTAGAACGAATAATGTGATGAGAAAGATTTAAAACAATTTCCCTAATAAAATGTCGCCCGACCTGGAAAAATAAAGTCTAGGTCTAAGTGATACTCTTGATAAAAATAATAATATGTATTTATATCAAAATAAAAAAAAAATAAAAAAATAAAAAAATTATAATGATAATCATCATTAATCATGTGATGAGAAGGGGGTAAGCAATTCAATTAATTTATAAAAATCTTTTGGGGGATAATATTTAAAAAGGGGGGAAAAGGGGAAATAGTTGTTTTGTTACATATGCTAATTAAAAATTTATTAATTAAAAAGGAAAGGGGGAAAAGGGTAATTTTCTACACTTGCCAATTTGAGTTTTAAATGAAAAGGGAAAGAGGGAAATTTAAAAGAATTAAGAAACTAGGAAAAAGCGGGAAACATAAAAAGAAAGGGAAACACAAGGAAAAAGAAGAAAGACTAACTTAGTAAGGTATCTAGCATTTAAGAACTTTATAAATTAAACTCAACTAATAAATTAGTAAGGGGGTAAGTCATTAAAATGTGTAAGGGAATATGAGGACACCTAGGAGCGATTCTAGGAATGCTTTTAGGTAGGTGAGGGAAATGGGAGTAATTAATTAATGAATGAAATTAATTTATGGTGCAATGAAGGGGATGGGTGACACATATACGGGGAGGATTTTTATGAATTAAATTATTGAACAATAAATTAAATGGGAATTCAGGAAAGTAAATGACTTAGAAACTCTATATCAAGGAGGGAGGAGGAGGATGATGGATCTCTTCTGTTATGTGTAATGTTATGCTGCAGAATTTTTGACTTGACTGACTTAGCTTGTGGGAGTTGGGATTCCCAGCTTGGTGAGGAGTGGTAGCTCAGCCTTGCAAGGCGAGTTGGGAGCTAGTTGTTCTCCAGTTCAGTGTGTGTGGCCCCTTTGTGGCTCGGGGGGATAAGGGGGGAGAAGATTACCCCTGACGTTGGCTAGGAGGTACCGGTGAAGTCTCACCGGTCGGGAAGTGGCAGTTACACGGAGCGTGTGGGACAATGACTCAGAGCGGACAACTTGGGCTACGGTACGCTTACTTTTATTCTGCATGGTAGATTGCTATTTACCTTACACTTTCATTATGTTCTCTTAACTGTGTGAGAAGGTGTTGACTTAGCATTTTAATTAATAACTTAATTTCCCATAACGTTAAGCTCGTTGTTGATTGATTCCCTTGGCTTTCGATCCCTAAATGTTGTGATTGTCCTTTGGTTTTTTTGCTTGTCGTGAAGAGTTGTGATTTTACTTTGTCCTTATCCTTAGTTCGTCAGTCCACGCCTGAGCAGTCATCCAGGAGCCGAATCGATGGTCGTCACTTCGGTGCACAACGACCTATAGATTCTAATCCCCTTCTTTTTTGTGTGTGGATGATGAGCGAAGGATGTGTTTACCCAGTCATCTACCCCTGCTGATTGCTCTTGGCTGGTTGATGGTCATTGTGCTTTCTTGCAATTGAAAACCTCTGTATGTCATTCATAGTCATTCTCTATGATTTAATGACAACGTTTCTCCTTATTAAGACTGCGTTTTTATTCCCACTTGAATGTCAACCTTGACTTTTATATGAATTGCGCTTGTATGTATACTGTGGTTACTGGGCGTTTTTATTTACCCTGTCTGCGATTGATGTTGTTGACAGTGTTAAATTGATTTTTTTACGACGATCATACATGCTGGTTGGACTGCATTTTTGTGTTGGTTTTCCCTACCTTCGACACCCCTTGTGTTGCATGTTGATGGACCTTTGTCTCCGCTTTTTTGTGCTTCTTTTCACCCTTATTCCATGGAGAATTTTTACCTGGCATTGACCCCCTGACATGCGTTTTCCCTCTAGATTATTTTTACTGGGTAGCATTTTTACCCAACAAATTTGTTGTGTTAAACTCAGCAGAATCAAATATTAGTTTGACCTGAATTTTTGAAAGTGCGATGGGCATTGGAACTTTGTTCCAGATTCGTGATGTATAAATTCGTTCTAGATTCGTGATGTATAAATTCCTTTCAGATTCATGATGTATAAATTCGTTTCAGATTTGTTTTAGATTATATTATGTTGATATATTGTTTTAGAACTATTAATTCGAGATTTGAAATTGCGAAGGGCATTGGAACTTTGCCTTATATTCCATTTGATATGGCTTATGGCCCTCATGGAAAATACATTTGGATCTCGGAGATGTGAAATGCGCACAGAGCTCCTCTGGTCTTGTGAATATTCTCAAATGCGCGCAGTAATGAACAACATTTGTATACTCTATCACGAGTGTGATATTCTCTTTCTTCGATAGTTTTTTTTTATATATTGCATTGTGAATTCGATCTTCCTTCTATTGTTTTTGTTAGTTTCATTTTATCCAACTCTTCACTATCAATGTGATTTGACCATCGAGCTTTGGTTTCTAAATATTCCGCTAGAGTGCCATTTAAAAACAGAATTGCTTCACAACGAATTTTCCCCCTCGACAAAATATGATTTTGATAGAGACTGTACTCTGTGTTAATGTAATTTGAGTGAGAGTTACCCTGTGGAATTCACCTTCTTTATTTTCCTCTGGCAGAGATGAAGTGTCTGTAATTTCATATTGAGTTTTTTTCTTTTGTTTCTATCTACGACAGAGAAGTAGGTGACTGCGATTTACCCATTTGTTACCTAGAAATTTTCCATTTATTAAGACTGTGATTTGCCAATTGACAAGACTGCAAATCATTGCTTATTGCCTACACTGTTTGCTCTTTCATTAATTATTACCTGCGTTTTCATTTAATGATGGCATTTAATTCTCGACAATTTACATTTTAATGGCAAGTGCATGTATCAATTTATAGTTGGCTGCATGCACATTTAATAACAACTTATTAGCTGACAGGTGTAAAGGGATGGCGTTATTACACAACAAATTTATTTAACATTTTTATTAGACAACTTCTTCCTTTAACAACCTTGTTTAGAACAACCTTTAATTTGTTTGGACAGCCTTTAAATTGAATATACAACCTTAAATTTAATTTAGACCAGACTTATCTTTTAGTTTTAATATTGATTAAACTAGAATTGTCAATTAGATTGTAATTATAGCTTATAGATCTAGTATTGATTGAATTAGATTGGCAAATTATCGACTAGTTGTAAATTAGACTTGCTGATTTAGTTCTGTAATTAATGTTAATTTGATTTGTAGTTGTTGTCTAATTGGTAATTTAGACTCGCTAAATTATATTTGTATTTAATGTTGATTTAGGTTGTAAATCATTGACTACATTGTAATTTAGACTGGATAAGTTAGATTTGTAATTAACGCTAATTTATATCGTAAATATTGACTAATGAGACTTGATTAATGGTTGGGTTGTTGACGAAGTTGTGTATTAGCTCGGTCTTTCCTTGATTGAAATCATCTTGCGTCTTGTCGACCTGTTGCTTGGGGTGTGGGTGTAGTCCTCTTATCAATAGCTTGGCTCCTAGCGAGTTGGTTTCAGGTAGAGTCCTTGGTCCAGATAGGTTATGTAGTGCCAGGGTTATCATCGCGCCTATCACCTGGGGATGGCATGATTCCTGACGAGGGGATAATTGTGTGGCCTATTGGATAGAGATGATTGATAACTTGGTTGGGGTATGTAGTCCCCGTGGTGGGTTTTGTTGATCTTGTAAGTTCATTGATGGTGCATGGGTTGCAACACCTTAATGCGTTTGGTTGAGCGTCATCGAGGTTCTAGTTATCTGGTCGTCGAAGCCGTTGTGTCAGGATGGGGGTGTTGTCCCTTAGGTTGTAGGCAAGGTCATGTTGTGTTGGGCGGGTAGGCGTTTCTCCTTTTTGTTTATGCATGTTTCGCCTAGTTGTCCTTGAGCCGGTGCGTGGAGTCATAGTTGTCTATTTTCGTATCGGTGCGTGTGTTTTCATCGTCTAGGTGTGGTTAACTGTGACGACATTGCCTTCCTGTCTAAAAAAAATAAAAAAAAATTGCACCTTCTTCTTCGCTTGTAGTCGTAACGATGGGGTCGTTACATATGGTATCAGAGCGGGTTCAACCCACGACTTGGGAACACTACATATTTCGTTGATATGATATTTGATTATAATATTACTAATTAAGTTGACTTGTATTCATGCAGGTGATCATGGTTAGAGGACATCATGGAGGCAGACAATGGGGTGCTAGGGGAGGAGGCACGATGCCTCCAGCAGCATCCACACCTAAGGGTTCTAACCTCCAGGGAGATGAATAGGTTGTCGGGCAGGAGAAGATAGCGGTGGGTGATGTGGTTAGGATGATGAGGTATTTTCAGCGCATGACTGAGGCACCAATCAACTAATTATACAGAGATAAGTCCAGGCCACCGACACCCGCTGAGGGTCCACCGTGCACTCTGGTTGGTACTGGTAGCATTCACCGTGAACTCGAGAAGGTCAAATTTCCCAAGTTCTTTGTGCCACGGATGAAAAAAGCGCCGAGGCATGGTTGGTGAATATGGCGATGTGCTTTGCACTTCGCTACTATACCTCCAACATGAAGGTCTGCATGGCGGTCTTTCAACTGAAGGGGAGCGCTCTTCTATGGTGGAAGACGCTCCTGCCATAACTGAACATGGTCGTCGAAGACGTTTCATGGGAAATGTTCGAGGAACGGTTTCGAGAGAGGTACCTATCAGAGGAATTCATTGAGCGTAAGCTCAACAATCTCAATGCCTTACAATAGGGCGAACATATAGTGCTCGAGTATGAGACCCATTTTATGGAGCTACTTTGGTATGCTCTGCATATTAATACCGAGAAACTTAAGGTCAACAGGTTTGTGTTCAATCTTAATGGAATCATACGTGCAAAGAATAGGATTTTGATGCCTCAAAACTTGCATGATGTCGTCCATAAGGCCCTCACAACAGAGGAGGAGCTTATCAGCAGGGGTCAGAGAAAGACTCCAGCGAGACCAACAGGGTAGGTGCCATCTGGTGTGCTGCAACATCAAACCCCAGCTAGACAGATGCCTGGGTATTGTGGCTTCCAGATAGGATCCACTTTCATTACACCTCGGTGAATAGCACCCCAGCAACGGACACCTTATCGGGTAACAAAAACATCAGTAGCAGCATCGACCGCAGCAGCAACAGTTTAGGCTTGTTTAGCAGAACAAACCAGGATTCCAGGCCAGTGGGACGTCATCTTCTACTTCGGGTACCAAGAGTACTGGACCAAAGAAGGGGTGTTGGACTTGTGGGGAGCCACACTACCAGCACAACTGCCCAGTGGAGAGGACTAGAGAATCTGGATCAGTCAGACCCACTACCGTGGTAGATTTGAGCAAGGCCCATCAGATTCATGCAGTGGTGAATAAACATTAGGTAGAGCACCAGTCGACGGTGCTCAAGACGTCAGGTATCATCGCTGACCAGACCCTTAGTATTTTGATAGATCCTGGTGCTACCGAGAGTTTCATTTCTGGTGCAGCGCTAAAAAGAATTAAGGTAAAGTTAGTCGAACATGATGAGTTTAGATTTGTAGATATGGCTTTGAGAGCCAAACAGAAGGTTGAAGGGAAGGTTACATGTACCCTTAACTTGGGAGAGTTTTTCACTAGGGACAACCTATACGTCATGATCTTAGCATCTTATGACATCATGATCGGTATGGACTAGTTGGAATCGCATGAGGCGATACTCAACTGTAAGACGAAATGGTTGAGCTTGGTTGATGATGAGGGACAGAGGTGCATGATTGTAGGTCAGAACCAGGGAGTTTCCCTGAGCTTCATCTCTTCCTTGCAGCAATGAAAGAGCATGCACAAGGGGTGTAAGATTTATGCGATCCTTGCGTTAAACGAAAAGGGAGTAGCAGAAGGTCTAGAACACCTTCTGGTGGTGAGAGAGTTTGCAGACGTCTTTATGGAGGAGTTACCTGGAATTCCTCCGGAAAGGGAATTGGAGTTTACCATAGACCTGGAACCGACTACTGAACCGATAGAAAGAACGCCTTATCGGATGTCGACCCCGGAGTTACAAGAGTTGAGAATGCAACTGAATGAGTTGCTAGACCTGGGACTGATATGTCCGAGTGTGTCACCATGGGGTGCGCCTGTTATTTTCATATGAAAGAAGGATGGATCATGGAGACTCTGCATTGACTACCGTCAATTGAACAAGACAACGATCAAGAATCAATATTCGTTGTCAAGGATTGATGATCTATTCGATCAGATGAAGGGTGAAATGGTGTTTTAAAAGATCAATCTGCGATCAGGGTATCACCAGTTACGGATCAAGGAGTATGACATCCCTAAGACCACCTTTAAGATGAGGTTTGGACATTACGAGTTTACTGTTTTACCATTTGGACTGACAAATGCTCCAGGGGTATTTATAAGTTTGATGAATGGGGTGTTCTACGAGTACTTGGACAAGTTCGTCCAAGTATTCATTGACGATATTTTGATTCACTCTCGGACGACGGAGGAGCATGACGAGCACTTGCATTTGGTACCATAGTGTCTGCGAGAGCACAAATTATATGGGAAGTTGTCCAAATGCTCTTTTTATTAATTGAGGATTCACTACTTAAGACATGTCATCTTCGGCGAAGGTATCGTCATGGATCCAGCAAAGGTCGAGGCCATTATGGAATGGCCTGTGCTGACGAATGTCCCGGAAGTGTGTATCTTCATGGGTTTAGAAGGATATTATTGACGGTTCGTCAAGGGATTTTCTAAGATAGAAAATCTGATCACAGAATTGCAGAAGAAGAATAAGAAGTTTGTTTGGACCGATAAATGTGCAGAAGCATTTGGGACGCTCAAAGAGCTATTGAAAACAACATCGATACTAAAGTTCTCTGAAATGGACGCGGAATTCTTGGTATGCACTGATGCATCCAAGGAAGGCTTAGTCGAAGTCTTGATGCAAGACAGTCGAGTGATCACTTAAATCTCAAGGAAACTGAGAAGGCATGAGGAGAACTATGTGACGCACGATTTGGAGTTGTTAGCCATTGTTTATGCCTTGAAGGTTTGGAGACACTACCTTGTTGGATGAAAATTTGAACTAAAGATGGACCATTGTGGACTACAACACATATTTATGCAAAGCGACCTGAACGCACAACAATGACATTGGTTGGAACTACTTAGCGAGTATGATTTCAAGATTTCTTACATAAAAGGAACAGTGAACCGAGTGGCAGATGCATTGATTTGGAGACCACACATATTTTCAGTGTTTCCTCTTCAGACGAATCTGCGTGAAAATATTCTAACTTTACAATGCGACGATGACTGGTACAAAGAGGTCGAGTATTTTATTGGACAAAACACAATGATGGTACCAAGATTTGAAGGATTTACGTTTGATGATGATGGATTATTGAGGTTTAAAAATCAGATTTACATACCACCGAACAACGAGTTGAGGAGTTTGATCCTAAACGAGGCCCACAGAGCAGTTTACATGGCCCACCCAGGAGTCACGAAGATGAGGGCGGACCTTAAACCCTTATTCTTCTAGAAGGGAATGAAGGCAGACATAGTCAACTATGTGGCCAGATGTCTATAATGTCAGCAAGTAAAGGCTGAGCATAAACATCCAACATGATTACTACAACCACACGTTATTCCGGAATCAAAATAGGAGGTTATTTCGATGGATTTCATTGTTGGATTGCCACTGACGGTAAGAAGACACGACTTGATTTTCGTAGTAGTCGACACTCTGATGAAGAGTGATTATTTTATTCCTGTGTGTATGACATATCAGGCACCTAACATAGCTAGATTTTTCATTAGTGAGATTGTGAGGCTGCATGGCATGCCTAAGAGGATTATATCCGATCGAGGATCGATGTTTACTGGATGTTTTTGGACTAGTTTCCAAGAGGCCTTGGGAACACAACTTAACTTTAGTACTGCGTATCATCCAGAGACTGACGGGAAAACAGAATGAATGGACCAGAGATTGGAGGACATGTTGCACATGTACATGATGGACTAACAAAAGTGTTGGGAAGAATTATTGTCAGTGGTAGAATTCACTTACAACAATTACCAAAGCACCATTAAGATGGTGCATTTCGAGTTCCTTTATGGGCGACCATGTTGGATGCCTCTGAGTTGGGATCGGCTTGAGGATAGGGTCCTGGTGGGACCAGAAGTGATCCAAGAAATGGAAGAGCAAATGCAAACAATAAGACAAAGGATAAAAGAAGTACAAGATCGACAAAAGAGTTATGTCGATGCGCACCGTGTCGACCGTAGTTACGAAGTTGGCGATCAAGTCTTCTTGTGGGTAAAACCGCATAAGAGTTCGATCAAGTTTGGACAGGGAGCTAAAATCTCTCCTAGGTTCGTGGGACCTTTCAATATTATGGAGAGGAAGGGGCTCATGGCCTATCGAATAGCCTTGCCTAATTCTTTGAGGCATATGCACGATGTTTTTAATGTATATGTTTTGAGATATTATATTAGTGATCCTACACATGTTATTGACATGAGTTCCTTACAGGTGTCGGATGAGGGGGCGCTCACGACTGAGCTAATTTACATGCTAAATCATCTCATTCGACAGCTACGACGTTGACAAGTAGAATAGGTCAAGGTCCAGTGGGACAACTATAGTCTGCACTCAACGACCTGGGAGGACACATATGATATGCGCCAACAGTTTCCATTTTTGTTTGATAGATAGACTTATGATACTATGATACACATTATTTCGGCACTTATATACTGTGAAACTTCAGGATGAAGTTTAGACCAAGAGGGGGTGTATGTAACATCCTGCTCTTGCGTGCACTGAGAAAACTTATTCCTTGAGTACACTTGCTTGCAAGTGATCTAGATTATTATACTATTGGAAATTTGATTATGATTATGAGGCGTTATGGATTGATGACATGTTATTTTTTTGTATTGACATAGACAAGTGCAATTGACTCGGTTTTCCTGAGTGTGCATGATTTTGGACCTCGAGGATGCACAGGCATCGATGAAACCCCTTGGACTCTGGACCGAGTCAGGGAGTGGACAATTGGGGTTTGATTGTTGTATATATGACGTTTATGCATATGATTATGGATATTATTTCTGACAAGATTTGATGATGTAGGCTGACTATAGCTTTCCGACCAGACTCACATGTGGAGTAGAGGGGTCACACATGATAACCAAAGATGTTGAGGGAGAGGTGTGGACAACAATCCTGCCACAGCCTACTAGCACTCCCGTAGTGGCTCGAGCAGTAGGTTAACGATTACCTAGTTCGATAAGACCCACGATGTCATGAGGGCCGACTACTACAGTCGCTCATGATGATTCTAAGGGGCGTGCAATAAGGCAGGGGCCTTATTCCTTAGAGGCCCTTAGTCTCCCACAAGATCACTTGGTGGAGTATTGACTCCAGGGGTTTTTGATGTCTACCAAGCCAGTCAAGAGGTGAGTGGCACCCTTGGAGCACAGAGTGCATTTTAAAGGGAACGTCGCGCAAGAAAAATGGAAAGAGGCGAGTGGCACCCTCGGAGCATGTAGTGCGTCCTCAAGGGCGCATCGTGCAAGGGAAATAGAATGAGGCGAGTTGCACACTTGGAGCACCTAGTGCGTATTGAAGGGCATGTCACGCTGTTAAATAATAAATAAATAAACCTATATGGCCTTAGAACGAATAATGTGATGAGAAAGATTTAAAACAATTTCCCTAATAAAATGTCACCCAGCCTAGGAAAATAAAGTCTAGGTCTAAGTGATACTTGTGATAAAAATAAAAATATATATTTATATATATAAAATAATAATGATAATGATAATCATGATTAATCATGTGACGAGAAGGGGGTAAGAAATTCAATTAATTTATAAAAATATTTTGGGGGATAAAATTTAAAAAGGGAGAAAAGGGGGAAATAGTTGTTTTGTTACATATGCTAATTAAAAATTTATTAATTAAAAAGGAAAAGGGGAAAAAGGATAATTTTCTACACTTGCCAATTTGAGTTTTAAATGAAAAGGGAAAGAGGGAAATTTAAAAGAATTAGAAAACTAGGAAAAAGCGGGAAACATAAAAAGAAAGGGAAACACAAGGAAAAAGAAGAAAGACTAACTGAGGAAGGTATCTAAGATTTAAGAACTTTCTAAATTAAAGTCAACTAGTAAATTAGTAAGGGGGTAAGTCATTAAAATGTGTAAGGGAATATGAGGACACCTAGGAGTGATTCTAGGAATTCTTTCAGGAAGGTGAGGGAAATGGGAGTAATTAATTAATGAAATTAATTTATGGTGCAATGAAGGGGATGGGTGACACATGTACGTGGAGGATTTTTATGAATTAAATTATTGAACAATAAATTAAATGGGAATTTGGGAAAGTACATGACTTAGAAACTCTATATAAAGGAGGGAGGAGGAGGAGGATGGATCTCTTATGTTATGCGTAACGTTACACTACATAATTTTAGACTTGATTGACTTAGCTTGAGGGAGTTGGGATTCCCAGCTTGGTGAGGAGTGGTAGCTCGGCATTGCAAGGCAAGCTGGGAGCTAGTTGTTCTTTGGTTCAGTGTGTGTGGCCCCTTTGCGGCTCTTGGGGCTAAGCGGGAAGAACAATACCCCTATCGTTGGCTGGGAGGTACCGATGAAGTCTCATCGGTCGGAAAGCGGGAGCTACATGGAGCGCGTGGGACAACAACTCAGAGAAGACGACTTGGGCTATGTTACACTTACTTTTATTTTGCATGGTATATTTTTATTGACCTTACACTTTCATTATGTGCTCTTAACTGTGTGAGGAAGTGTTGTCTTAGCATTTTAATTGATAACTTAATTTCCCATAGCCTTAAGCTTGTTGTTGATTGATTCCCTTGGATTTCGATCCCTGAATATTGTGATTGTCCTTTAGTTTTGTTTCTTGTCATGAAGAGTTGTGTTTTTAATTCGTCCTCATCCCTAGTTTGTCAGTCCACGCTTGAGCAGTCGACCAGGAACTGAATCGACGGTTGTCACTTCAGTGCACAACAACCTATAGATTCTAATGCCCTACTTTTTTGTGCGTGGATTATGAGTGAAGGATGTGTTTGCCCAGTCATCTACCCCTGTTGATTTCTCTTGGTTGGTTGATGTTCATTGCACTTTCTTGCGATTGGAAACCTATGTGTGTCGTTCATTGTCATTCTCTGCGATTTAATGACAATGTTTCTCCTTATTAAGACTGTGTTTTTATTCCCACTTGAATGTCATCCTTGAATTTTATATGGACTTTGCTTATATGTATGTTGCGGTTACTAGGTGTTTTTCTTTACTGTGTCTGCGATTGATGTTGTTGACAATGTTAAATTGATTTTTTTTACGGTGATCATACATATTGGTTGGAATTCATTTTCATGTTGGTTTTACCTGCCTTTGATGCCCCTTGTGTTGCATGTTGATGGCCCTTTGTCTCCACCTTTTTGTGCTTCTTTTCACCCTTATTCCATGGAAAAATTTTACCTGGCATTGACCCCCTGACACGTGTTTTCCCTCTGTCTTATTTTTACTGGGTAGCATTTTTATCTAGCGAATTTGTTGTGTTAAACTCAGAAGACTCAAATATTAGTTTGACTTGAATTTTTAAAAGTGCGATGGGCATTGGAACTTCATTCCATATTTTTGATGTATAAATTCGTTCCAGATTCGTTATGTATAAATTCGTTTCATATTCATGATGTATAAATTTGTTTCAGATTCGTTTCAGATTACATTATGTTGATATATTGTTTTGGAACTATTAATTTGAGATTTGAAATTGCGAAGGGCATTGGAACTTCGCCTTATATTCCATTTGATCTGAATTGTGGGCCTCATGGAAAATACATTTGGATCCTGGAGATGTGAAACACGCAGAAAACTCCTCTGGTCTTGTGAATATTCTCAAATGCAGGCAGTAATGAACAACATTTGTATACTCTATCATGAGTGTGATATTCTCTTTCTTCGATAGTTTTTTTTTATATTGCATTGTGAATTCGATCTACCTTCTCTTCTTGTTGTTAGTTTCATTTTCTCCAACTCTTCACTATCAATGTGCTTTGACCATCAAGCTTTGGTTTCTAAATATTCCGCTAGAGTGCTATTTAAAAACAAAATTGCTTGGCAATGAATTTTCCCCCTCAAAAAATTACGGTTTTGATGGAGACTATACTCTGTGTTAATGTAATGTGAGGGTGAGTTACCCAGTGGAATTCACCTTCTTTATTTTCCTCTGGTAGCGATGATGTGTCTTTAATTGCGTATTGTGTTTTTTTCTTTTGGTGTTATCTACGACAGAGAAGTAGGTGACTGCGATTTTCCCATTTTTTACCTGGTGATATGCCATTTGTTAAGACTGTGATTTACCAATTGTCAAGATTGCAAATCGTTGCTTATTACCTGCGTTTTTTTCTCTTTCATTAATTATTACCTACATTTTCATTTAATGATGGCATTTAATTCTCGACAATTTACATTTTAATGGAAAGTGAGTGTACCAATTTATATTTGATTGCATGCACATTTAATAGCAACTTATTAGCTGACAGGTGTAAAGGGATGGCATTTTTACACAACAAGTTTATTTAGAATTTTTATTAGACAACTTCTTCCTTTAACAACCTTGTTTAGAACAACCTTTAATTTGATTGGACAACCTTTAAATTGAATAGACATCCTTTAATTTAATTTAGACCACACTTATCTTTGATTTTTAATATTGATTAAACCAGACTTGTCAATTATATTGTAATTATAGTTTATAGTTCTATTATTGATTGAATTAGATTGGCAAATTATCGACTAGTTGTAAATTAGACTTGCTGATTTAGTTTTGTAATTAATGTTAATTTGATTTGTAGTTGTTGTCTAATTGGTAATTTAGACTCGCTAAATTAGATTTTTATTTAATGTTGAGTTAGGTTGTAAATCATTGACTAAATTGTAATTTAGACTGGATAAGTTAGATTTGTAATTAACGCTAGCTTAGATCATAAATATTGACTAATGAGACTTGATTAATGGTTGGGTCGTTGACGATGTCATGTATTAGCTCGTGCCTTTCCTTGATTGATGTCACCTTGCATCTTGTCGACATGTTGCTTGGGGTGTGGGTGTAGTCCTGTTTTCAGTAGCTCGGCTCCTAGCGAGTTGGTTTCAGCTAGAGTCCCTAGTCTAGATAGGTTATGTAGCGCCAAGGTTATCGTCGTGCCTATCGTCTCAGGATGACATGATTCCTAATGAGGGGATCATTGCACGCCCTATTGGATAGAGATGATTGATAACTTGGCTGGGGTCTGTACTCACCGTGGTGGGTTTTGTTGATCTTGTAAGTTCGTTGATAGCGCTTGGGTTGCAACTTCTTCATGCGTTTGGTTGCGTGCCATAGAGGTTCTAGTTATATGGTCGTTGAGGTCGTTGTGTTGGGATGGGGGTGTTGTCCCTTAGTTTGTAGGCGAGGTCATGTTGTGTTGGGTGGGTAATCGTTTATCCTTGTTGTTTACGCATGTTTCGCCTAGTTTTTCGTGTGCCAGTGCATGGAGTCATAGTTGTCTATTGTTGTATCAGTGTACATGTGTTCGTCGTCTAGGTGTGGTTAACTGTGACGACGTTGCCTTCCTGTCTAAAAACAAAAAAAAAAAAATTGCACCTTTTGCTTCGCTTGTAGTCGTAACGATGGGGTCGTCACAAAATTATTTGAGTTTTTAAACTTATCTTTAACATTCAGATATGAAGGAAAATACCCTAAATTAATAGTAACGGAGATAAATAGTTCTTCCAATGTGTTGCCATTTTTTTAGGCTCCTACAAAAACTCCCCTTATTTTGTGTTACTTTCATAAAATATGGGGACCACCCACTACTTTTTATTAAGTGTGAGTTATTGATTTTGTGCTTCTTGTGATACTTTATTTTTGGTTTTCGTTTGTGAGCTATGAATTTCTTTTTCATTTGATTTTGCTTGCTATTTTTCATGTGGTTAGCAGGTCATATATTGATGTGCAATTTTCTTTTGTTCCATAGTATAATCTTTGTTTTAGTCCATTAATATTCTCATCCACGATCCAAATTCATTTTTATATTATGTATTGTTTTAATTTGGATTCTTGTCATCTAGACTCTTGGAAATATTTAATCTATCATAATTATTCATATGAATTGTGTGTATCTGGCTCCCGCCTATCTGGACTCAATATTTTTCCATCCAGATTCTATACATCTGACTCTTCCATTATTCGGTCACACTTCACAAATCAGGATGTTGAATATCTTTTCCCTACACTAGTTGATACTTGAGTTATTCATTTGATTCAGATTTGTTGGAAATATTGTCATTGATGGCAAAGGATGAGGCAAAGGAGGAAGAAGAGCTTTCTGTTAGAAAATCAGTGTATGGTTGAGTTTTGGATGGGCGTGTATGATTGTTGCAGAGCGTTGTTGACAGCCGTCAGATCTGCAGAAGCTGTGAGGGAGATAATTCATCGGAGAATCGTGGATCGGGACTTTGAAATGTCCAATTCATTCGACAACGAAAACCCCAAAATCGAGATGTGCGATTTCGCGACTTGATCGCAACCGTTAAAGAAAGCATGAGATATGGACCGTTGATTTTCTTCATCGGAGAATCGGGAATCGGAGTTTTGTGAGTTCAGTGAACAATTGCATCACACATCGTGAAATCGCGATATGCGATTTCTCGATAAGGCAGATAGCGTGTGGGCCACTCTGGAGGATAGGTGGCAGGTGGAGAAAGGCTTCATCGGAGAATCGGGAATCGGAGTTTGGCGAGTCCCATGAACAAGTGCATCAGAAATCGCGAAATCGCGATATGCGATTTCTCGATAAAGAAAATAGCATCTGGGCCACCCTGGAGGACAGGTGGCAGGTCAAAGGCCCGTCGGAGGATCAACATATCGGGAATCGGCAAATCGGTATTCCCATGAACGAAGGATTGGGAAATCCCTAAAGGAAAACCCAACGCGGAATCTGAGCCGTCCATCTGGAAGGACGCGTGGCAAAGGATTGGGCGTCATCGACACTTTGTCCATCGGGAAATTGGAGATCCCGGTGACAAGGGATTTGTGCAGTGTGAAATTGCAATAAGTGAAACCCCGATCAGTGGGGAACAACTGTCAGCACAACAGAGAAGGAGGACAACGACGTAGTGGAGTACAGTTGTCAGCGTAAAGGAGCGTCAGGATTTGGACGATCGGGAATCACGCGGGTGTATGCATTGAGGCATCACAAACCTCGTAGCCCCAACGGGGTAAGGTTGTGGTCATGGTGTGACAGTCACGTTGACTGGGAGCTAAGCTCAGGAGGGATAGCGTATGGAATGCCGAAACCCGATTTAAAAAGGCGCGCGTAGGTTTAATTCAAATTCTCGATTTCCCCCGAGCAATAAATATGGGACCCGATGAGCGTTGAACAGGTCCTGGATCCATGGGTTTAACAAGGGGTCGATGCCCTTTCTACAAGTGATCCGAAGAAGCAAAGAAGGATGGTAAGGATGGTAAGGACGGTGATAGGTTGCAGAGGTCCCTTCTGGAGGATGTGGAGGCCATTTTCTGACAGTAGACACATCTACAGGTCGTTGAGGTCATTTGGGCAGGTGGAAGAACTACAATGAATCCCGGTAAGTTACAATAGATCTGAACTTCTCAACAAAACATATTATTAATGATCAATATGGGTCATTCACATTAAAGAGTTAGGATCTCTGACGAAGGATGTTGAATGCATATTGAAGTCTGGGTTATTGTTGATACTCTAAAGTTTTGGGCAAAATATGGTTGCTGACAAATGTACAAAGGGTTGAAACAACTGCCTGATCCAGTGCGAAAATTAATGAAATGTGGTCAGCAGTGAGTCTGAGGGTTTAACCCTTCAGTAGAAGCATCTTACCAGTAGAACCTGGTGCTATCTTCAAGGGGTTGAAGCTCCCTTCCAGGAAAGGCTGGTAAACGAGAGAAGGTTGTAGCCTTCTGCAGGTAGAAGCCTGCATACTAGTATGAGTCTGCACTAGTACATTGTTGTAGAATGTTTTCTTAATAATAATCATTGAAGATAGAGACAACGGTAGCGGTGGTTTTCTCCTGATTTGGGTTTCCACCTTAAAATCCTGGTGTTCATGTGTCTTACTCATGCGCGTTGGTTTGCTTGTTTTTACTACACTGTTTTATTGCTTAATAGACATCTGATGAATAATGAAATATCTTTGGATACACTCTTGCCTCTATAAAGTAGCCTAAGGTTTTTAGTGAAATCAGAGAAAAAACATTATTGCTCAAATATTGATTCACCCCCCCCCTCTCAGTATTTCTCAACAATCCCACCAAATTTTCATTTTGATTTTTACGATTCATTGTTTTTTCAACTTTTCCAACTGAATTGGAAATATTAAAGTCATGGCATGAGGGACATTAATGTAATTTTGGGTTATGACTCAAGGTTAGGTGTGTAACGAACCCTCCGTTACGACAACAAAGTGATGTACAAAGAGATAAATAATTTTTTTTTTGGAATTAGGAAAGTCACAACATAATAATAGCAATACCATTGACACATTGTCATGAATAATAATTACTACACAATCAACGCATCAACACAATAAATAACAACACCATTCAACGTATCGTCATAATTAATAGTTGTGCATATTCAAAACATCATCATAATTTAATAACAACACAATCAACGCAT
Organism: Picea engelmannii; assembly: GCA_009831015.1. Classification (NCBI taxonomy): domain Eukaryota; kingdom Viridiplantae; phylum Streptophyta; class Pinopsida; order Pinales; family Pinaceae; genus Picea; species Picea engelmannii. The sequence goes on along the minus strand of ML785306.1, from coordinate 352,150 downwards.
AATCAACACATGAACATAAAGAGTGATGCAATTCAACACATCACGATCAACTGAAGAAAAATACTAATAAATGATCAACCATGTCACTGAATAATTAAGAAATACCCGCCCAATCTATCATGCATGGTTAGGAACTCCAAGACACATAAGCAGTTCTCAAGTCCAGGATTCATCCGATTGATTTTCACCATTTAAGGTCTCAGGACTGGTGACTTTTCTGAGGAACAAGGAAGGATCTATATCCCATTAATCCAAATAAACCTTAATCCACTAGATTTATCAACCATACTTAATCACCAATTCTTCATGTTGCAATGGAATAATCTAGTTTTACTTAAACAATCTTCAAGCAGTATTCTAGTGGAAATGAGTAAAAGGGAAATACATAAAGAATGACAAGACCAAAAGAGAACAAGTACAATCTGAGTCTCATGTATCTCAACTATGTGTCTTCACATTAAGGAAATATTCTAAAAATATATAAGAAATTTAAAAGCTAAAATTTCATATTCATTTATAAGAAACCACAAGAAGATCAACCTTCTTAAGCAATACATTAAATTTTAATGCTACTTACATTATGCATCCAATTTATAAAACTAATAAACATCAATCATAAATATCAATTAATAAGAAGTCTATTGCTTGCATATCCATTTTGAAGGACTAAGATATTCAATCATAACAAGAAACATGGAAAGATTCCAAGGATAACTTAAATTTCCATTGCAAGAAACTATAAGAGGTTCAAACCCATAATTAAGAATTAGATAAGATAAATTATATGCTATCTTGCATATCCATATATGAGGATAATTAAAGAAGATCAAGTTTTATTTAACAATAAAATAAAAAAACCCAATGTTGACTTATAAACCCAATTTAAGAACTAAATAAACAGTGAATAGCTTTCAGAAATGGTTAATCCTGAAGGAAAGGACAGTAAATAAACACAGAGGTACTCAGGAATGTCAAGATATTTGCTGCAACCCCAAAATTATTCCACGAATTATAATACTTCAAAATTAAAATTCAGAAAAATGGAAATGCATAGAACATAAATCTCTCAATTAAATTCTGGGATGTTTTCTATAAGATAGCAAGGTATTTACATAACTACAAAGTTGCAATCATTGACAACAATAACTGAAGAAAAATTTCAGAAGCATCTACAGGTACGGGAAGCATAAAGCCCCAATTTCGTTTCTAGAAAATTATCAACAAAAATCTTAAAATTTAATCATTCAAGTGGAAATCGCTCGTAAGACCCTATAGGACAATAAATACAAATTTACAATACACCTACATCGATCCAAGAGACTTCTGTTGGGTTTGTAATTTAAGCTATGAATCAATCTCCCTTCAAAATTGGTTAATGGAAAGGGATAAGATCGAAAGTCAACACAAGGCAAAGACAATGCAGGTTCCCAACAAAGCATTGACAGCTCTAAGATGGTTGCATAAATTCCCAAATCGTTACAAGGAAAAGATACGCTGAGAACTTACGATTTCAACAATCATAACCACAATTCCTTTTTCCAACAACAATTAAATTACTCACACAGGAGGAAACTAAGGAATTTTAGGATAGCAAGAAACAAATTAATGGAAGTTCATTATACAGGAAATCATTACTCATAAATTGCCAAAACCCAACCTATATAAAAAGACATTCTATGGAATAAATGATCCATTCCCGAGCCTAAATTCACAACTATATAGACTGATAAATTAATTATAAATTTGACATGCCAAACATTGGCAGCGATCAAGAAATTCATACACTATTTTGCATATATCAACTAGCATACATTGTTCCTTTGAGAACTTAAAAAGACAGTAATTATCAAAATTTTCTTCTAGATCTCAACCAATAATGAACTTGCCAATTCAACTTAGAATTACAACAAAATTTAAGTTGGATTTCTAAAGCACTTATTGTACAATAAATTCTTAATGCAAATACAAATCTCAAATGAAAATACCATAACCGAAGACGAAGAAGTCTGAATATGTTCTTCAACAAATGGCGCTCCTTCCTTTCTCCCGTTTTCTAATCGTTGAGACTTCACCGGTACCTCCCAACCAATGCTAGGGGTAATATTATTCCCCCATAGCTACCCAAGATTAAAAGGGATCATGCACATAAAACCATAAAAATACTCTAGCTCCAAGCTTGCCTCGCAAGGTAGAGCCACCACTCTCTCTCAAGATGGGTATCCCAAGTCTCACAAGTAAAACCAGTCAAAAATTTTGCAACATAACCTTACCCATAACCAGTGTGGTTTTTCTTCCCTCTAGACCATTTTCTTTATAGGACTTTCTTCAATGACACATCCCCTTGCACAATTAATTCTCTTTTTAATTAAATAAATTAGAATTATTTCCCCCTTACTCTTGTCACCCTCTCCCCCAAGTTGCACAATAAATTCCACATTTTATTTAATTAAAGTCAATTTCCCTCACCCTTCCTAAAAGTGCTCCTTAAATCACTCCTGGTTGTCTCTTTAGTCCCCATATTCCCAATTAATGAGTGAATCCTTACTAAATATGAGTTGAGTTAAAATATGATTCTTCTCCTAGTTAACTAGTGGCAACTAGACTCTAGATTCCTTTCTATGTGTACACATTCTTTCATGTTTATTTATTTCTTATTTTAAAAACCCTCTTTTATATTTTCTTTCACTCATGTGCCTTATATCAAATCTTTGAATATGTTTCACATTTTCTTAATTCTTAAATTGATTTACTTCATCCCCTCATTATTTAATTTATAATTTAGTTTTAGTCTTCTTACCAACTTAGACTTGGGCTTAATTTTTGAATAGGCTTAGACTTTCATTTTGGGATTTATAAGTAATCATTTCAATCCTTAATTAATTAATTAAATCTAGCAACGCTTTTAAATACTTTACAAGGTTTAATTATTCTCCCAAAGTTTTCTAGGCCACCTAGATTCATTGATTCAAGTGTTACTTTCGCAATGTGCCCTTCAAGAAGCACTCTGTGCTCCAAGGGTGCCACTCGCCTTTAACTAGTTTTGGTAGTTGTCCAACCCATAGAGTCAACATTCCAATCAGACAACCTTGTGAGAGACTAAGGGATTTTAAGGAATAAGGACCCTGCCTTATTGTGCACCCCTTACAAATATTCATGAGTGACTATCTTAGTCTGCCCTCATGACATCGTGGACCTCTCAAACTAGGAAATCGTTAACCTACAATTCACGCCATGGCGGGAGTTCTAGTAGGATGTGACAAGGACTCTGCCACACCTCTCCCTCTATATCTAGTCTATGTGCATGGCCCCTTTACTCCTTATGTGATTCAGATTAGCAAGCATTCGTCAACCTACATCCATCAATGAAACACCATCAATGATCCATATATAAAATCATACTAGAATCGATCATATGTCACATATGCATGAATGAAATAATCAAACCAATAAAATCCACTCCCTAACTCAATTCGGAGTCCAAGGAGGCCCATTGATGATCTCAACATCCACAATATGTCAAGTGTCCTACACAGTCAGGTAAAATCATCAATAACATATGTCAATACATATATATCAAATACTATTATATCACAAGCATCAACATCATCATAAAAATCCATAAGAGAAACAATAACAATGTACTATTACCAGACCACTTGTGCACAAGTGTCCTCAAAGAATAAGTCGATAACATGTTCTCACAAGAGAGGGATGTTACATACACCCCCTCTTGTTTTAAACTTCATCCCAAAGTTATACAGTATATAAAATGCAGTAATAAAAGTACCTCACAAGATTTATATGTCTAATCTATCAAATAAGTAAGGAAATTGTTGGCACATATCATATGCGTCCTCCCAGGTAGTTGAGTGTGGACTATAATTGTCCCACTGGACATTGACGTGATCAACTATTCGACATCGTAGCTTTCGAATGCGATATCCCAAAATGTGAATTGGCTCTTCCATGAGAGCACCCTCGTCTGACACCTGAAAATAACTCATGTCCAAACATATGTGTAGGATTACTAGTACAATATCTCAATCAGATACATGTAATACATATTGCATACACCTCAAAGAATCATGCAAGGCTAAATGATAAGCCATTGGTCCTTTCCTTTCCACATCCTTATCAAAATCTTTTGTAGTCTATCCACAAGAAAACTTTGTCACCAATTTCATAATGGTGATCAACGTGATGCGTATCAGCATAACTCTTCTGTCAATCATGCAATTCCTTAATGCTCTATCTTAATGATTGCATTAATCCTTCTATTTATTGGATCACTTTTGGTCCTTCTAGGACCTTATCCTCAAGTTGATCCCAAACTCAACGGCGTTCGACATGGTTTCCCGTAAAGGAACTCAAAGATGCCATTTTAGTCGTACTCTCATAATTGTTAGGGCATGCAAACTCTATTAGTGGAAACAATTCTTTCCAATGTTTATGTTGGTCAATTACATACATATGCAACATATCTTCCAAGATTTGGTTAGTTATTTCAGTCTTCCCATCAGTATCAGGGTGATACATTGTACTAAAGTTAAGTTGTGTTCCCAAGGCCTCTTGGAAACTAGTCCAAAAATGTCATGTAAACAATGATCCTCTATCAGTTATTATGATCCTTTTTGGAACACCATCACTACTACATTTGGGTCAAATTCCGACGGCACGTTCGACGCAATTGCCACTTTCTATTGTCGGACGACCGACAAACCTCAGACCCCCTCAAACGTCGTTTCACATGACGTCATTTTTCAGATGACCTAATTTTCATCGATATTGCTACGTTTCAAACGTGGCAAGAGAGACGTTGCAAACGTTGCAAGAGAGACGTTGCAAACGTCACAAGAGAGACGTTGCAAACGTGGCAAGAGAGATGTTTCAAACGTGGCAAGACCGACGTTTCAAACGTCGCAAGAGAGACATTGCAAACGTGGCAAGAGAGACGTTTCAAACGTGGCAAGACTGACGTTTCAAATGTCGCAAGAGAGACGTTGCAAACGTGGAAAGAGAGACGTTGCAAACGTGGCAAGACCGACATTTCAAACGTGGCAAGACCGACGTTTCAAACGTGGCAAGAGAGACGTTGCAAACGTGGCAAGAGAAACGTTGCAAACGTGGCAATACCGACGTTTCAAACGTGGCAAGTGAGACATTGCAAATGTGGCAAGTGAGACGTTTCAGCGTGGCAAGAGAGACGCTTCAAAGGTGGAAAGACCCACATTTCAAACGTGGCAAGTGAGACGTTTCAGACGTGGAAAGAGAGACGTTATGAAGGTGGAAAGACCGACGGAAGGAGGTATTAGCTCCGACGTGGTTGCTATGGGAGCGACACTCTTGAACGTCGCAAGAACGACGTCCATCAGGTGGCAACAGCGACGGCCAGGAGTTACTAGCTCCGACGTGGTTGCTATGGGAGAGACAATCTTCGAGGTGGAAAGAGAGACGTCTTGGACGTGGCAATAGCGACGGGAAGAGAGTGAAAGACGTCACAATTGCAACCTTTGTGTAGGTATTTAAAAAAAAAATACAATATCAATATCAAGACCTAATAGTCATTCCAAGCCCAAAGGAGGAGTAAGTCATATAGATGTCATCTAGTGACATAGTCTAGTTGTGTACAGTGTGATGTATTAGATTCTTATATTGGAATGGAGTAATAAAAGACCCCCTTTTGTTTACATTGTGACTCTTATGTTCTACATGGATTATTGGTATGTAGGTAATTCTTCTTTTTTTT
>ML785306.1:323331-337558 GCA_009831015.1 Picea engelmannii | reverse complement strand
ATGAGAGCATTGTTTTTTATTCTAGTAGTTTGAACTCTTCTAAAAATTATGGCGTTGATTATATACCTAGCACTAATAATAAGTATCACTTCATATAAATGGTGATGAAGCATGAAGGAGGTCAAGTTGTAATTGAGGAGGTGCTGGAAGTTGTCCCAACCCTTTTTGAAGCGTCGTTATTATAACAAACTTGTCGCAACATCCGTTAAATGCAACATATTTATAGATTTTGTAGCGTCGCAATTCCGACGTAAAAAAGTCCTAAGTGACCGTTGGTATTTTGACTTGGTGAAGATACTAAGGTGACCGTTGGAGGGGAAAACCTAGTTTCCAAAATGTTGCAATTGCGACATACATCTTCACAAATGTCGCAATTGCGACATACATCTTCACAAACGTGGCAAGCGCGACGTTCCAGTGGAAAACGTGGCAAGAGCGACGTTCCAGTGGAAAATGTGGCAAGAGAGATGTTAACGTGGCAAGACCGACGTTAATGTGGAAATTGCGACATGCATCTTCACGAATGTGGCAAGAGTGACGTTCCAGTGGAAAACGTGGCAAGAGTGACGTTCCAGTGGAAAACATGGCAAGACCGACGTTAACGTGGCAAGACCGACGTTAACGTGGCAATTGCGACATACATCTTCACAAACGTGGCAAGAGTGACGTTCCAGTGGAAAACGTGGCAAGAGCGACGTTCCAGTGGAAAACGTGGAAAGACCGACGTTAACGTGGCAAGACCGACGTTAACGTGGCAATTGCGACGTTATCGGGCAACATGAACTTTTTTTTTTATAAATTTCCTCTATTTTGCGACAATATGGACAATTTTGTCCATAACGCCGCAAATAAAACGTCGGAATTTTTACAATATGTAGTAGTGCATGCAATCTCACAATCTTGCTGACAAAAACTCTAGCTATGTCTGGGGCCTGATATGTTGTATGCACAAGAATAAAATATGCATTCTTTGTCAGAGTGTCAACTACTACGAAAATCGAGTCGTGCCTCCTTGCCGCCAATGGAAATCCAACAATAAAGTCCTTTGAAATGACCTACCATTTTGATTCTCGAATAGTATGTGGCTGGATTAATCCTACCGGATGTCTATGCTCGGCTTTCACTTGCTGACATTCCAGACATATCTCCACGTATCTAACTATGTCTTCTTTCATTACCTTCCAGAAGAATAAAGGATTAAGGTCTTCCCTCATCTTCGTGACTCTCATATGAGCCATGTACACTGCTCGGTGCACTTCACTCAGGATCAAAATTCTTAATTCCTCATTAGGCGGTTTACAAATTATGTTGTTATACCATCCATCATTTTCCAATGTATAACCTTCAAAATTTGGTACCATCATGGTGTCTTGTCCGATATTTTCCTTCACCTCTTTATACCAGTCATCGTCAAACTGTATAATTAGAATATTTTCTCGAAGATTCTTCTGAAGAGGTATCACCAAGAATATGCGTGGTCTCTGAATTAATGTATCTTCCACTCTATTAATCGTACCTTTAATGTAAGAAATCTCAAAATCATATTTGCTAAGTAATTATGACCAACGCCTTTGTCGCGCTTTCAAGTCATTCTGTGTAAAAAAATATGTTGTAGTCCAGAGTCATCTGTCTTTAGTTCAAATTTTCATCCAATCATATAATGTCTCCAAACTCTCAAGGCATATACAATGGAAAATAACTCCCAACCATGCATTGTGTAGTTCTCCTCATGCTTTCTTAATTTCCTTGAGTTGTAAGTGATCACTCGATCGTATTGTATCAATACTCCGCATAACCCTTCCTTGGATGCGTCTATGCATACAAGGAATTCCTTGTCCATGTCAGGGAATTTTAATATCGGCGTTGTCGTCAACATCCCCTTGAGCCTTTGAAATTCTTCCGTGCATTTCTCGGTCCATAAAAATTTCTTGTTTTTCTTCTGCAATTCCATGATCGGATTTCCTATCTTCAAAAAACTTTTGACGAACCGTTGGTAATATCCTGCTAAACCCATAAAGTTGCGTACTTATTGTATGTTTTTTGGCATAGGACATTCCATAATAGCCTCTTATTTCATTGGATCCATCACGATTCCATCACCAGACACATCATGCCCCAAGTAATGAATCTTCGGTTGGTAAAAAGAGCATTTCGACAGTTTCCCGTATAATGTGTTTTCTCATAAACATTGTAGTACTAAGCATAAATGTTCGTCATGTTCTTTTGTTGTCCGAGAATATATCAGTATGTCATCAATGAATACTTGAACACAATTTTCCAAGTATTCACAAAACACTGCATTCATCAAACTCATGAATACTCGTGAGGCGTTTTTCAATCCGAACGGTAGAACAATAAACTCATAGTGTTTGAACCTCGTATTGAATGCGGTCTTAGGAATATATTCCTCTTTAATTCATAACTAGTGATATCTTGATCTCAAGTCAATCGTTGAAAACAATGTTGCACCTTTCATTTGATCAAACAAATTGTCTATTCTTGGCAATGAATATCGGTTCTTGATCGTCGCTTTGCTCAATTGACAGTATTCAATAAAAATTATCCATGATCCATCCTTCTTTCTTACGAAAATAACTATCGCACCCCAAGGTGACACATTTGGACATATAAGTCCCAAGTCCAACAATTCCTTCAATTGCATTTTCAACTCCTGTAATTTAGGCATTGACATCCGATAAGGCGTTCTTGGTATCAGTTCAGTTCCAAATTTAATTTGATTGTAAACTCCAACTCCCTTTCGGGTGACAAACCTAGTAACTCTTATGGAAACATGTATTCAACCTCTTGTACTACTGGAAGGTTTTCTAATCCTTTTGCCTCACCCTTTTTCGTTTAGTGCTAAGATTTCATATAACTTACATCCTTTGTGCATGCTCTTTTGTAGCTGTAGGGAGAAATGAACCTTAAGGACACTCCCTAGTTTCTTCCCAAAATCACTCTTGTTTGTCCCACATCATCTGTAACAATTAACTGTTTTGTCTCACAGTTGAGTATCGCATCATTTGATTCAAACCAGTCCATACCAATCACTATGTAATAAGATCCTAAGATTGTGAAATATAGGTTGGCCTTCATTACAAAATATCCAAAGTTTATGCTATAGTTCGTAACCTTTCCTCCAACCTTCTATTTGGCACTCAAAGCCATTTCTACATATCTAAACTTTATCTTGATTCTCTTCATCACTGCACTATAAATAAAGCTCTCTGTAGCACCAAGATCTATCAAAATACTAAATTTTTGATAGACGATCATACCAGATGTCTCAAGCATAGTGGACTGGTGCTCAACCTGGTGGTTATTCAGCACTGCATGATTCTTGTGGGCCTTTCCCAATCTCCAACTATAGTCGGTTCTATTGATCTGGTCACTCTAGCCTTCTCAATCAGACAGTTTTGCTAGTAATTTGGATCTCCACATGTCCAACATATGGTCTTCGGTCCAATACTCCTAGTCCCCAAAGTAGAAGTTGTTTCACTCCTGATGTCGTCTGTTTAGTTGGTATAGAAGGAGTATTTCCCTAACCCACACTGCATAACTCTTCCTCATCCATGAGGGTCTTCTGAACTGCATCGTGCAATGTCTAAGGCATTAGGATCTGTACCTTTGCATGAATGTTTAAGTTAAGGTCAACAAAAAATTGTTGACCTTCAACTTCTATGTGTTCAGGTGTGGGGCATACCTAAGTAGCTCCATGAATCTGGCCTCGTACTCTAGCAACATATGACCACCCTTTCGTAAGGTGTTTGACTCATTAAGTTGATGTTCGATGAATTTCTCTGACGAATACCTATTTGAAACCGTTCCTCAAAAATTTCCCATGACACATCTTTGACGATCATGTTTAGCTAAGGTAGGAGCATCTTCCACCATAGAAGAGCATGCCCCTTTAGCTGAAATACCACCATGTGTACTTTCATGTTGGAGTTGAAATCACAAAGTATGAAGCACATCTCCATGTTCTCCAACCATGCCTCAACGACTGAGCCATCTGTGGCACCCATGAACTCGAAAACTTAAATTTCTTGAGTCCCTTCAGTACACTACTCCTAAATATCAGAGGGCATTGTGAACCCTTATTGGGTCCAGATGTCCTACCCTCATCTGATCAAGATGACTGATCAAGCCTCCAACATCCTCTGAAAGGATCTCATCATCCCTACCATAATTCCCACATCAACCTGCTCCTTCTCAGCAGTCTTCCCATCCTTCTAAGGATTATATTCCTCTGTCGTGGATAAAATCAGAGGAGGCATAACTCGTCTCCCCACACTATGACATCTACTCATCCGATGTTATCTAACCATAATTGTCGCATGAACAATTTCAAGATTTATTAATGATTACATTTTGATCATTTTTCTAATACAGTGGAAGGCATAATAGTCCAATGTCACAGGGTTGAACCCGCTCTAATACCATATGTAACGAACCCTTCATTACGAAAACAAAGTGATGTACAAAGACATAATATTTTTTTTTGGCATTAGGAAAGTCACAACATAATAATAAAAATATCATCAACACATCATCATGAATAATAATAACTACACATAATCAACCCTTCAAAACAATAAATAATGACATCATTCAATGCATCGTCATAATTAATAGCTGGGCATATTCAACACATCATCATAATTTAATAATGGCACAATCAACGAATTAAAATAGCGACGCATAAACAACACATGAACATAAAGAGCGACACAATTCAACATATCATGATCAACTGAAGAAACAACTAATAAATGATCAACCATGTCACTAAATAATTAAGAACTACCCACCCAACCTATTCTGCACGGTTAGGACCTCCAAGACACATAAGCAACGCTCAAGTCCAGGATTCATCTGATTGATTTTGACCATTTAAGGTCTCAAGACTAGCGACTGTCCCGAGGAACAAGGAAGTATCTATATCCCATTAATCCAAATAAACCTTAATCCACTAGATTTATCAACCATACTTAATCATCAATTCTTCATAAACATCAATCATAAATAGCAATTAATAAGAAATCTATTTCCTGCATATCCATTTTAAAGGACTAAGAGATTCAATCATAACAAGCAACATGGAAAGATTCCAAGACTAACTTAGATTTCCATTGCAAGAAACTATAAGAGGTTCAAACCCATAATCAAGAATTAGATAAGATAAATTATATGCTATCTTGCATATCCATATATGAGGATAATTAAAGAAGATCAATTTTTATTTAACAATAAAATAAAGAACCCAATGTTTACTTATAAACCCAATTTAAGAACTAAAGGAAGACTCAACAATAATATAAGAATCCAACATCACCTTACGATTCCATTCAAGGGTATTAAGGAAGTCCAAATCTTATTTCACCCATATGTAAGAATTCAATTTTTGTCTTAAAAAATTATTAAAGGAGTTAAGGGGAGACCTACCATAATAAGTAAATGATAGAATTAGACTACCTTACATATCCATTTAATAATTAATAAAATCAAGTCTTATTGAACCATAAATAAAACACTCCCATGCTAACTTATAAATCCGTTTAAAAGTTTAGGAAGACAAATCTTATTTGACCATAAATAAATAATATTCAGAGGCTAAATCACATACCCATAGTAAGGAAAAAATAAGGAGTTATGGAATCTATCCTAGTTCCTGATCTGGTGTGAAGAAAAATCCTAGCTTTGTTCCAGACCTCAATCCGGCCCTCCATCTGGCACTTAATTCGACACAAATTATGATAATTTAAATTAAATTCAACATGCAACAATTTTTTTATTTATTAATTGCATAGCCTCAGAGGAAGGGACAATAAATTTGATGCAGAGTCTTTCAATAAGTGGCAGCAACAAGTAAGAGGTGAGTGAACGTGTATACACCAAGCTAAACAATAATTACAAAACTCCCCCTTATTGGCGTTAACTCTAAGAATGTTACCACTATTTCAAATGTGGAAAAAACAATACAAAGTAGTTAACTGGAAAGTGGGAAACCAGACATGAACCAGTTAAATGAAACTATAATTTCAAGAGAGACGTTTTTCATACGAAACTTCATACGACACTTGATCTGACCCATGATATGAACCTTGAAACGAAAAAAATTATGATAAATTCAATTTAAAATTTCAGGCAGTGAATAGTTGTCAGAAATGGTTAAGCCTGAAGGAAGGATTAGTAAATAAACATAGAGGTACTTAGGAATGTCAAGCTATTGATGCATCCCCAAAATCATTCCACGAATTATAATACTTTGAAATTAAAATTCAGAAAAATGGAAATGCACAGAATAAAAATCACTCAATTAAATTATGAGATGTTTTCTATAAGACAACAAGGGATTTACACAACTACATAGTTTCAATCATTGACATAAATAACTAAAGAACAATTTCAGAAGCATCTACAGGTACAGGCAACATAAAGCCCCAATTTCGTTTCCAGAAAATTATCAGCAAAATTATTAAAATTTTAATCATTCAAGTGGAAATCACTCGTAAGACCCTACAGGACAGTAAATACAAATTTACAATACACCTACAACGAGACAATAAACTTCTATTGGTTCTATAATTTAAGCTATGAATAAACCTCCCTTCGAAATTGGTGAATGGAAAGGGCTAAGATTGAAAGACAACACAAGGAAAAGACAACGCAGGTTCTCAACATAGCATTGAAAAGTCTAAGATGTTTGCATAAATTCCCAAATCGTTATAAGGAAAACATATGCTGAGAGCTTACAATTTCAATAATCATAACCACAATCCATTTTTGCAACAAAAATTAAATTACTCATGCAGAAGGAAACTAAGGAATTTTAGGATAGTAAGAAACAAATTAATGGAAGTTCAATATTATACAGAAAATATTTACTCAGAAATTTCCAAAACGCAACCTATATAAAAAGACATTCTATGGAATACATGATCCATTCCCCAGCCTAAATTCGTAACTATATAGAATGATAAATTAATTAGAAATATGATATGCCAAACCTTGGCAGTGATCAAGAAATTCATACTCTGTTTTTCATATATAAACTAGCATCTATTGTTCCTTTGAGAACTTAAAAAGACAGTAATTATCAAAATTTTGTTCTAGATCTCAACCAATAATGAACTTGCCAATCCAACTTAGAATTACAACAAAATTTAGGTTGGATTTCTAAAGCTCTTATTGTAAAATAAATTCTTAATGCAAATACAAATCTCAAATGAAAATATTGTAACTATAACGAACCCCGTCATTATGACAACAAGCGACGCAAAGCAAGTACAATATATTTTTTTTGAATCGCAAGGAAGGTAATGTCATTAATACAATTAAGCATCAAAACTTGACAAAGAACATAACGAACTCAATTCATGAAGCACATAAACATAACGACCTATCATACTAGCACATCAAGTAGCTTGAAGCAACAACAAACAGTCAATCAGGAAAGGAATAAAAAAGACCACCCGCCCGTCCTACCCTACACTGGTTAGGACCTCTAGGACACATAAGCAACGCTCAAGCCCAAATTCCCATCGATTTTGACCATTTAAGGTCTCAAGGATGGCGACTGTTTTGAGGAACAAGGAGGTGTCTACATCCCGTCCCACACAAGCAAGTCCAAGCCTACTAAGCTAAATGACAACATCAATATCATCCAGACGCAACCAACATCAAGCGACACAAGTAACTAGGACCTTCACGACGAGCGAGGAACAAAATCACATTAAAAAATTACAGTACAATGTACGAAAACATCAAATTCAATAAACAACATCATCCTCATCGGGAAGGGCATGACCCAAAGCCAAGTTATCATACACACTCATCGATCAACGCATGCATTGATCCCATCATAAGGAATCATGCTGCCACATTGCGACAAGCGCAATAGTAACTAAGGAGAAAACTTAAACAATCCTAAACCTTTAAATCATGATGCAAAAACCAAATGCCAGAAGTCCAAAACTTAACTGTCATACCTAATATGAAATTTATAAATGAGAGCACTCCAAACAATTGAGCTAACGAGGGGCAAGGTAACTACCTTCAATACAGGTTTAGATTTGCACAACAATCTTTATGTATCGCATTAACATTTTACCATCATGAAACTATTTCAACACGTTGTATCCAACCTCAATCTAATGTTAAAATCATATAACAATACTCTCTACTTTATTTTTAAAATATAGCAATGCTTCCCTACTTTCCCTTTTTAAAATACAACCCTTTAAAACATTACAAGAAATGAAACATCTTATAATTTAACAATTTATTATTTAACATTAATAAATTACTATTTAACATATAACCATGCTAACAAAGTACAACCCCTTAAAACATTAAAAATAACTAAAGTATCTTATAATTATTAAATCATCATTTTAAAAATCAACGTACAAGGATTACATTAACATATGGATAGTAACAAACAATTGGACAAGGACCATCACTGTCATGTCAATTCAACTTTATTCAAATTCAACATGTCCCTTACTTAATGCCAGTTATTAAAACAATTAGAAATTCCATTAAAGCAACTATAACCTCCCACCATTCCCATGCTCTTCAACTTAACACCTTTATAAAACCATTCAAAAACTATTATAAGCACTTAATATATTGCCTTCCACATGTTCTTAAAATAGTGTGTTGTCCTAAAATCATCATCTATTAAAAAGAAAATATGACTATATTTCCATTCACATGATCGTAGAATAATGAGTTGCTCTAAAACAATCAATTGTAAAAAGGTAATTATAATCACCCACCAATCTTCCTGTTCTCAAAGTAATGTGTTGTTTAAACAATTTAACAACTATTATAAGTATTTAACATTGTTTTGATCGTTGATGCCATTTATTTTATTTTATAATTTAATGCGCTATTCAGAACAATTAACAACAATATAAAGTAGTAAAAACCACCATTGTCCATTCCTCTTACCCTTTATCTTAGTGTTATAATATGGACAAAATTCATACTGTTATAAGGAAATGCATTTACTACGGTGTAATCTACTGCCATATTCGCTTCCGCCAGGAATCATAAATTGCAATTAATGCCACCGCCATGACCAATGTATATAAACTAAAGCCTTAAATATCATGTTATTAAATTAATGCAAGGTTCTAAAAACGCTTATAACTATTACAGGCAACGGATTACAACCATTCTGTTTATAATGGAAAATGAAAATTCGCCAGGGATAGGGAACCACCGAAAAAGTCAGAGGGAAACAGAAGGTAGGAAATGAAAAGAAGCAGTGACCCAATCACTGAGGCAACAACAAGGGCAACAGGAAAAAGGGGTAAGTCTCATACTTACTTAAAACACCATTCCTAGAACAATAATTCCAGAAAAATAATAAAAGAAACACAGTCAATAAATTGAAATCCATAAAACTATGAATTATACTAGACTCTTCGCCATATTGATTTCAAGATGTTAAACAATCAAGTTCAAACAAGTTGTGTGTGAAATTCATAGAACTCTGTGTTGAACGATAATGAGAAGATTAAAACACTGAGAAAGGAGAACGCGCAGTAATGATTTCCGCACAGAGATGAAAGAACGCGTCGAATTTCCCATTCAGGAATTTGAAAACGCTGCCTCCCATGGTTAAAAATAAAGGAGTTGTAACAATAACTTACTATGCGCAAAGGTCATGAACAATGTGGAAAGAAGCAACTATGGGTCTCAAACTGGGGAGAACTGGCTGGGCTGGATGATTCATGTAGCAGGGAAGGTGCATGAGTGGACTAGGAAGGCTAAAATAGGACTGAGGTTCCGGTTGAAAGCTGCTAGAGGAAAAACACTCAGACATGCCTCTGGTTAGCTTGTATCAGTAATTAAGAGAAAGCTAACATCATTCCATGAACCACTTGAAATGGGTGATCATTCACAGGTCAGCTTTAACTAGGTAAGCTACAAGGTCAACATCATTTATTTGTCCAAGCAACAGAAAGGGATTGTGAAGTACCCATCGCCTATACAAGCAGTAGGCTACAGGCTCCAAGCGAAAAGAGAAACACAAACCTAGGTAAGCAAGACAATAAGATCCCAATAATCTGCTAATGACCAATCCCAACCAAAGGATATAACAAGCCTTGGAGCACAAGGGAATTGGGATTTCGTTGAATAATTAGAAAGTAAAAACATCTTCAAGGGTTCTTAGTGAGGCCACTCAATAACGCTTGGTCTAGTTAGAATGAGTTTAGTAAAAAAATATCTGGCGAAATGAAGCTTGGGTTAAGCCTAGTGCTTGATTCATCACAAATTCAAGGCATAAGAGATATTAAAAATAACGCAACTAACGAAAACCACACAGACCAAATCAACTGGATAGAGGAAGGGGGCTTAGGATGAGAACGAAGGGATCTCCAGAGAGGAAAGGAGCGTGATCAAGAAATCAACCCAACCATTCTTACTAACTGAACAATTTTTAATTCTTGCAACAATTATCTCAATAGATTTCAATTGAGTGCTGGTAATTCACTACCATATTCATCATTATTAACATTCATATACAGAAAATTGACCAAAATAAAATGCAAATTACACATGCGTACTGAACCCAAAGGTGAAGAACTCGATGTTGTTGTCCTGCACATGCGCTCCATCCATCTCTCGCTTGGCAACCATCGAGACCTCACTGGTACCTCCCAGCCAACATTAGGGGTACTCTTCTCCCCCCTGATCCCCTCGAGCCGCAAAGGGTCCATGCACACAATACCACGGAATGCTAGCTCCCAGCTTGCCTCACAAGGTCGAGCTACCACTCATTACCCAAGCTGTGTATCCCAACTCCCACAAGAGAAACTCAGTCAAGATAAAATTTTGGCAGTGTAACGTTACACAAGCCAGATGTGATCCATACTCCTCCCCAACCATCCTTTTTATAGAGTTTTTCATAGTGAAAATTTTCCCAAACCCTCATTTAATTCTTTTTAGTAAATTTAAATTAGGATAAACCTCCCCCGTACACATGTCACTCAATCCCTTAGTTTCACCAGAAAATCAATTTATTAATTAATTACATTTTCTTGTTTTCCTCACCCACCTAAAAGAATTCCTAAAAATGCTCCTCGGTGTCCCATTATTCCCTTGCAATTCTTAAATGACTTATGCCTTACTTAAAGCCTAGTTGAGTTCATAAATAGAAAGTTCCAAAGGCTAGATTCCTTCCTAACTGTTATAACCCTAAATTGCACCAGACATGCTTACCTGGCATCAGTCCATCTCATTTGACTTCTTTGCCAAGCCACTACTGAACAACTTCTTAAAAAACACTCTTTTTGAAGGAATACGCGCCCTGCTCCACTACTGCACATGTGTGTACGCTGGCTGACCCACTACAACCCGCGTATACCTAAAAAGCACGAAAAATGGAAAGATTCAGACATAACACACAGTTTTGGGTAAGTTAACTAAACCAACTGAACCTCCATAGTTGGTCACTCGACCAAATACCTAGCCCTTTCTAGCCTATAAAAGAAGGGGTAGGGGTCCCATTTGAAAAGAGGGAAATCATAGCAAAGAAACTATACCCGATTTGGTATTCCCCTTGCCCCAACCTTTTGCAACTATTGTGTGAAGAGAAGCATATAGAAAAGCAGTTGGAGCATAGTTGAAGAGGATACCAAGACCAGATTCGAGGAGCAATTGCCGATCTCACTATTGTAAGGTTATTCTTGTCAGATTAATAAAAGAAGTACTTTTCCCGTTCCGCCATATGAGATTGTCAATATTTAAATTTGATTATATTTTGATAGAATCTCTAACCCATTAGTTTATAGATCATATGCATGTGGAGTTCTTTGTTTGTCTTTTATGAATGCAGGTCAGCGTTGGGAGGAGAGTTTCATTCAAGGAGTGACCAAGAGTTAAAGGGATCGACATCAAACACGAAAACTAAGGTACAGTAGATGGATCTCTTTAACCTTGAATTTGCATATGAATAATGGGATTTATGATTGGGATGTTGGTAAAAAGTAGGAGACTTTAGGTCATTTATGAATGCATGATTAAACCCTTAATGCCAGTTCATAGGAGGGATTTCCCACCCACAACATAATTGGAAACCATACTGGGGAATCTCTAGGTTTTTCTGGGGATACTTTTTGGGTATTTTAGAATTGGTTTAATACCTTTTTTCTAAGTTTTTTGCAAGAGTATGAGCTTGTAGGGATTCTGGTTTTTTATACCAGTACTCCCTGCATGATTGCTTGGTTGTTTAATTTTCATCCCAGGAATTTACAGAGGTATACGTGGCCTACAGAATCCCTTCCGACGTATACACGCGCCCTACCTTTAGACAACCTGCGTATATCCGTTGGGCTAATGAAGTGTTAGTTGTGTGCTTAAGTCCAGAATTTCTTGTTAGAGGCATTCATCCTCTTTCCCTGTCAGGAGTGATCCTTCTCAGGGGTTTCCTGGATTTGGTCATAGTCTCTGTGTTGCAGTCTATAGCATAGGAATAGCCTCATATTAGCTTTGTTTGATCCAAAGTTTCCTTGCATTTTCTTTGCCAAAGTTATTTTCTCTGTCTCTGAGGGACTCTGGTTTTCAATACCAGTGCTCCCTGCCTGGGATGGATTGTCTTTTTCACTTTTTTGAGCATTTACATAGCTATATGCTCCCTGCAGTAGTTCTTCACACGTCCATATGCGCTCTGCGTTTGGACATCACATGTATATACACTAGCTACTGTGGTGGCAGTCGTGTATTTGTGTTGGGGAGATCTTTTGATAGAGAGAGGCAGTCATCCTCTTACCTGTCAGAAGCTAGTATTTTCAGGGGTCTTTTTGGTCTCCGCCCTGGTCTCGATGTTCACAATTGGTAGCCTAGGTTTGACCATAGCATAGTTTTCTTTTCATCAAACATTTTTCTTGAAATTTTTGTAGTAGAGTCTTAGAAAAATCTGTGAGTCTTTTTGAGATCAACACTTTTTGAGGTTTTGGACAAGTAACTCCCTGCGATCCGCAGTAGGGACAGAAGTGCTTTTTGGTTTTTGTTTTATATTCACTTTATCATTTTTCTTGCTTTAGAAGAAAGAAAAGGAATCCATTTTTCGATTCTAGTATTTTGAAGCATGTTGAAATTTTTTACTTCTTGGTTTGGTTAAAGAGTTGGTTGTTTGCATTAATCAATAGGAAAAAGATTGTTTTCATAAGTTATTGGCTGATTTACTTAGGAAAATAATTAGCTCATAGTCGAGCGAAATCTTGTTTGATTTTTCAGTTAAAAGATCTTTGAAAGAAAAAGTTTGAAAAGTTGGTTTAAAAATTTTTAAAAAAGGAGAAAATATGAATTTGTCAAGAAGAAGTTATTTTGTTTTCAGCTTATTGTTTATCTTCTCTTTCGTCTCTCAAAACATCACTAGTTTCACTTTCATAACCTTTGACTTAAGACAAGACCAAAAAATTAACGATTAATTAAAATCAACTAGAATTTATGTTTTGTAGGGTACATCAACTAGTCTAGGCTAGAGCCTTGATTTAGGATTAGAGAGGAAACTCTTCAAGGTTGAAAAACATACATAAGAGTTTGTGCTAGGGAGTGTCAAAATTCCAGTATCGTAAAAGTTATCTGGGAAACCCCTCTAACACAGGGGATAAACATAAGGTCGCGTAAGGAAAGATAGTGGAGATAACCTCTCCAAAGCCGGACCAAATGTCGTGGGGAACGCATATAGAGGGCTTGTATTGGGATTCTGTTCATTGCATTTGCCACGGAGCTTCGTGGGTCTCGAATCCATTCAAGGTCCTCAGTCCTCTTCTGGAACACTCGGTTTTGATACCCTTGATAGGTTTTGGGCTTGATACCCTGCTCATTGTGGTCCACTCGACTATCGACTGTACCTGCCTAGTGATTGTTTGCACGCTGGCAACCTAGTTGCCTATCTTTCTAGTGACTTACACAGGTGACTGCAGGGGTATACCGCAGTACCTAGGAAATACATCGAGCCATTCTTTTCAGAGTATACCCAGAGGGTGATTCCATATTTGAGTTTCACTTGCATCGGTAAGTTTCTCTGGTGTTGGTTTTTATAACTGTTCTTCCAACTAGTTAGTGACTGCTTGTTTTATCTCATAGGTACGTTTTAGTGCATGTCGGTTTTCAAACAATTATAGATTGCCCTAGTGTGTCTTTGATCTTCTCACACAATGGAGGATCAGAAGTTATGCTGGTCGTGAAGCCTTCTGGTCCTTTC
>ML785306.1:300485-323286 GCA_009831015.1 Picea engelmannii | reverse complement strand
ACCGCTAAGGCAAAAATTAGACCAGCAAGGGTCTTTTGAGAAAACCGGGTTACAAGAAACTATGCCCAACCCATATTTGAGAGAAGAACTTTCGTTTTTGGAGGAACCAGTCATTTCTAACCTCAGAGTAAAGGATCTTGGTCCTTACAACCCTCCCATCACTGATCTATCGGCACCCATCATTGTACAAGTTCTACCTTACGAGCGTCCGATAGTGTCACCAGCAACAATGGAAGCACACACTGCCACTTCTTCAGGGAATACTGATATTTCCTTCACAACTATCACTATTGGGGGTGTTCCACCTCCTAACCAACCATCTTCAGTCCAGGCCACCATGGTATTGACTGCTTCTACCTCGGGCAGTGGTCCAATTCCATTTATGGTGGTGATCACTGCTTCATTTCCTCAAAACATGACAGGCTCTCCTTTTTCATATGGGATGCCTGGCTTTGGTATGAGTACTATAATTTCCTCCTCCACTCTACAAACTTTGGGTCTGGGGGCAGGGACTTCCAATGCTCCTCTGCAAGGATCTATTGGGGGCACTTCTACTCCCTTTATCGCCTTCCCTTACGGTGGGGGTCATATACCCCCTTTGTCCCCCTCGCTCAGTGGTGTTCCTCAACACTCCATCGGGCCTAACATAAACTTGTTTGGAGTAGGTAGTCAAGCACTCCATCCTTATAATATGTCGATTGGTTCAACACCTTTCTCTTTGTTCACCACGTTTGGTACAAATTCTTTCTCGTCAGCTGTCATTTCGGTCGGGGGCAACCCCGGTTATGGACAACCAAATCCTGTACAGGGTACTATTCCTGCACATGGGGCACACTTAAGAATTCCTTCCTCAAAAGGATCTTGGAATCCATGGCAGGGACCAGTCCCCTTGCCAGGGATGTCGACTGGGGGAAACCCTTTCCATACCCAGTGGAACCCCGAGCAAGGCCCAACGCCTATGCCCGTTGGATCGGCAAGGGGCAATCCCTGCCAAAATCCTTGGAATGAGATGCAAGCTCAGCCCTTTACATCTTATTACGGGAATCAACAGATGATGTCTCAACAAGCGCCCAATCCGTATGCTTCTCACGGTCATGGTTATTACCAGAGCCCTGACCAACAACCTAACTTTTCCTAGAAACCTGGTGCCAGTCAAACCCCAGGCTCCTTTTTCCCCGGCTACAATCCACAACCCAAACTATCATTTCTGGCAACCCTCCACTTGCCAGATTTGACAAGCCTCTTAAATGACCCCATCTATCACGATCCAATTTGGCCTCCCATACCAACCAAGTTGCCTTCGGGCATTCCAAAGTTCAAGGCCAATCCCAACGAAGATCCTGCTGATTGCGTGACTACCTTCCCCTTATGGTGCTCGTCCAAATCGTTAAGAGACGACTCCATTCAATTGCGATTGTTTCAACGCACTCTCATAGGGAGTGTTGCGAAATGGTACATTGAGCTCAACTACTCATGATACTCTTCTTTCGGTGAATTGGCAATGGATTTCCTAAACCATTTCCAATTACCTATAAGGTACGACGCCGACACCGAATTGTTGGCCAATTTCGAGCAGACAAAAGCGGACCATATCTTGGATCATATTTGAGAATGGAGATATCGAAAGAGTTTGATCAAAGTGTCAGTCCCACCAGCATTCATGCTACAGTGGTTCCTTAAGTCTTTGGTACCCCAGTTATCTAAAGACGTCGCAATGTTCGGAGTGTTTTCTGAGGAAGACGCAATAATGAGAGCACAACATCTAGAGCTAATTTACTCTCAATCTGGTTTACTCTACGAGATTTTTCCATATGCATCGAGGTCAATCCTTGACAAAACCAGGAAAAGGTCTGGACCACATACTAATGGAATTATTGGCTCAGCACAAACCAAGCCCGCTGATCCATTTTCAAATAAATTGCAACAATTTTCAATACAATAGACAGCGGCCAACCAAACAACTGGTTCAGTTGTTCCCCCTACCCAAAAGTCGGATGTACACAGTGTGCAAACAAAAAACCCAAAGGCCACCCAGCAGCCTGATGGAAACAAGAAACAACGAAAAAAGGGTAAGGGGGATAAGAAACCCACCGATAATGATGGCAAGGGTGACACTAAAAAATAAAAAGTCAAATCATCCTTGTAATCTTTGCAAGGAAGACCACCCGACCCATCAGTGCCCTCGGCTTGAGGAGGATCAGAAGTTATTGGCACAACAACAACCTGTCATGTTAACGAACCCATTCCCTAATGGGAAAAATCTAACTCAAGCCTCCTCGAGTGCGGAAAGGGGAAGTCAAGGGCCCCCTCCGTCTTCAAGTAATCCTTCATCCGCAAACGTGTATATGATGAAAGGTGATGCCTATATAATGACTAGAGCACATGATTACGGAAATCCAAGAACCTCTAAGAAAGGTAAAGAAGTCGAAAACCCACCTCTTCCTCTTTCGATTGAGAAGACGTTGGGAAAAACAATGACACACATCCCCAAAGGTACGTTCAAGAAATATTCTTACAACCCAAACACAAGGGCCACCCAGAACTACTCTATGGTGGAAGATTTATCACAAACCCCTTGTGCGATGTCTTCTTTGGAAGTCCTCCAGAGTTTTCCTTCCCAGAGAAAGGCCCTGTTAGTTTCCTTAGGCTCTGCCGAGACTTGTAATATGGAACAATCATGCTTGATACCTCCAACTTAAAACCTCATCTTCATTACCACGTCTCTTTTCAGATAATAGTGTCTTACCCCACGAAAACTTTTACCCGAAATATTTTCCGTACAATGGTGGATGAGGGCACCTCGACATGCGTGATGTCTTTGGCATGTTGGAAGGCCATCAGCCAACCCATTTTGTCTCAGTCAGCTACTCTACTTACATCTTTTGATGGTCATTCTTTCCAACCACATGGGATCATCCCCTCTTTCCCCATGCAGTTAGGGGGAAAAACCATGTGTGTCGAAGTTGAAGTGGTTGATGCGTCCCTCGACTACAATATTTTGTTAGGTAGGAGTTGGACCTACGTTATGCAAGTAGTGGTCGAGACAATGTTCTGGGCCTTGTTGTTTCCTCATGAGGGCCAGATTGTGACCATTGATCAGTTATCCTTCTCCCGTCCTGACCCTTCATCGGGAATCTCCACGGTCCTGATGATTGATAACCCCCAACTTGGAATCGTCAATGTAGGGGTTTGTTTGTACCCATCATTGATGGGTACTTTCAATTACCCGCCTCCGACCAACAATGTCCATTATATGACGGTTGTCCCCGACCAACCTCGGGCTAAAAATTTTCAAATCTCATCGTTTCGCATGACGTACTTTCACAATTCGTGGACCCTTCCTTCCCCATCCGCTATGATGGAAGAGACAAAGCACCATGGCATGGCCATGCCTTTGTCCGTGACAAAAGTCGCATACTCGATCATTCAACAAGCTTCTAACGACCCCGATTTGCCTCTAACACAAGAGTTAGATCCGGTGCTCGAGCCTATTTGGGCTCAAAGTTCCCTTGTTGATACAAATTCTTTAGACTTAGTCTTGCCTTCAGACGAAGCGATTATTGAGGCAATGACTAGTCCGGACAGACCCTAGGATGATCTTCATCATAGATCTTACTTCCTCCCATAGTTAAGATGAATTGAAGAAGGAGAATTCACTCTGACCATGAATGGAGATAAATATTGTCCTATCAATCCTTTGGAAACACACATAGTTTATGCTGAAGGAAATATGGCCACAATAGCCGAGACGATACCTATTGACATCTCCAAAACCTATGGCGTCATGGAGAATATCTTCATTGGAGCAGACTGCTCCCTTGAGGAAATTCAAATATACATAGATTTACTTAAAGAATTATGCGACGTCTTTGCCTGGTCTTATGAGGAAATGCTAGGCATAGACCCAAGAATTGTTGACCATGAAATCATGACTTATCTTGATGTCAATCTGGTCCAGCAGAAGCTTCATCCGGTCAATCCTAGGAAAGAAACAACTATCAAGGCTGAAGTAGAGAAACTACTTAAAGCTAGTTTCATCTACCCCATCCAATTGAATCAATGGGTATCAAATCCCATGCCAGACAATAAAAAATAGGGTACGATTCGCGTATGCATGGACTTCCGTGATTTGAACAAGGCCTGCCCCAAAGATAATTTCCCCATGCCATTTATTGACCAGATAGTCGATGAATGCGTAGGATGCGAGACCTTTTCGTTCATGGATGGTTTTTCGAGATATAATCAGATACAAATCGAACCCTAAGACCAACACAAAACTGCTTTCATATGTCCATGGGGTACATTCACTTATCGTAAGATGCCTTTTAGTCTAAAAAAATTTGGAGCTACTTTTCAGTGGGCCATGTCTTTTTCTTTCCACGACCTCAAACACATAGTCGAGGCTTACCTCAATTATTTAGCGTCACAATCTCGCAAGAGAGTTGATCATCTGAAAAACCTTCGAGTTATCCTTGAACAATGTTGCTACTACCGAATTCACTTGAATACAAACAAGTGTATTTTTTGCGTCACAACCGGTCGTCTGTTAGGTTTCATCGTTTCGACCACAGGGATCATGGTTGATCCTCTCAAGGTTGAGGCAATATTTCAATTGCCTCCCCCATGCACCATACCTCAACTTCAGAGTCTGCATGGAAAAGATAATTTTCTACAACGTTTCATCGCAAACTATGCCAAGATCACAAAGGGTTTTATGTGTTTTTTGAAGAAGGACGTTCCTTTTCATTAGGACGAAGCCACTCAATGCTCTTTCATAGTATTGAAAAGCGCCCTCATATCAACCCCTCTACTTCGGCCACCCAATTATAATAAAGATTTCCTATTATACTTGGTCACTGCAGAGTCGACCATCGGTATGGTCTTAGTTCATGAGGATGATTTACTCTCAGAATACATGATTTATTACCTGAGCCGAGGCCTAGTTGGACCGGAACTCAATTATTCCCATATTGAAAAATGTGCGTTGGCAGTAGTTCATGCTATCCAATGGTTCCATCATTACATTTTGTTTCGTAAGACCACTGTCATTGCCGTCGTGAATCCACTTCAATACGTATTGACATGACATGTCATCGGCAGAAAAATCAGTAGATGGATAACTATCCTCTAGGAATTCGACTTAGAATTCATTTTGGCGAAATCCAAAAAGTCGATGGTCTTCGCGGAACTCATATCGAAACTTTCAGTCGAATCAGGTGATGTTATACTCGACGAGTCGCCTATCAATGAAGACATGTTTTTGATCACGTCTTCTAACCCCTAGTATGGAGATGTTCTTGTCTATATCTAGAATTTGAAGTGTCCCACCTCTTCTTCTCGTGATACGCCATCAAACTAAGAACTATCTCATACTCGAGGACACATTGTATCATCGAGGTGTAGACTGCATCCTTCGCCAATGTCTCACTCATGAAGAAGCGGAAATCGTGCTTAACGATTGCCACATTGGAGCATGTGGCGGTCATTTGTCTGGGTTGGAAACAACCCAAAATATTCTATGATCCAGTTACTTCTGGATGACATTAATCAAATATTGTGTTGAATCGGTCAAGAAGTGCCACCCGTGTCAGATCTTCTCTCAAAAGATGAGGGCACACCCCACTCCCTGTTTCTCATTATTACCATTGGTCCCTTCACTAAATGGGGGATTGATTACACTACATGCAACCCCCCTTCAAAAAGGGGGCACCACTATATCATCGTAGCAGTATACTACTTCACCAAGTGGGTTGAAGCCATGTCAACGTTCAAAGATGATGGGGAGACAACAACTCTCTTTTTGTTCAACCAGATAATCGCAAGGTTCGGCATCCCGAGAGAGATTGTCATTGACCATGGCAGTCACTTTCAGAACAAAATGATAATCGAGTTAACATCAAAGC
This sequence comes from Picea engelmannii, assembly GCA_009831015.1. Classification (NCBI taxonomy): domain Eukaryota; kingdom Viridiplantae; phylum Streptophyta; class Pinopsida; order Pinales; family Pinaceae; genus Picea; species Picea engelmannii. The sequence goes on along the minus strand of ML785306.1, from coordinate 317,383 downwards.
TTGGGTTGCGGCAAGAAAATTCATCACCTTACTACCCCCAAGTGAATGGTCAGGTGGAAGCTGTAAATAAATCTCTTAAAACCATTCTACAACGAACGATCAATTCGACCAAGTCAAATTGGCATTTCATGTAATATTCGGCATTATGTGCTTACTAAACATCTGTTAAGAATGCAACCGGTTTCTCACCTTTTCAACTCATTTACGGGCTAGAAGCAATCTTGCCTATAGAATGCCAGATCCCATCGTTAAATTTGGCAGTACAGTTATTGCTAGATACTTCACCACTTGAAGAATGATTATTATACCTCGAATAGATCAATGAACAACGTCGTGATGTGGCCTTGTCTAACGAGGCTCACAAACAAAAATTCAAGTGTCAGTATGATCGGTCTGTTTGTCCTCAGATTTTCTCTGAAGGTGACCTTGTCCTGGTCTATGACCAAGATAAGGACCCCCTGGGGGCAGGCAAGTTCAAACCCATGTGGTTCAAACCTTTCATCGTGAAATAAATACTATAGAAGGGTGCTTATCATCTGGTGGACTTTGAGGGAAATTGTTTGGCAGAGCCTAGAAATGGGCTCTACCTCAAGAAGTATTACTCATAGGTGGGTCGCCTTGGGTGACTTTTTGTAATATATGTATAGTTTGTGTACTATTACTTTTTGGGTTTTTGGTTTTATGGACATTTTTTTTTTATGTCATCTTCTTCACTATGGCAGATGTCAAGTGAATCAGAGGTGTTATTTGGGTTCGCGAATGGCGCTAGCCGGCACACTTGAAGGCTTGCCTCCGCAACTTTGGTGATTTTCACACCTCAAGGCCAGTTTCTATCTTCAGGAGGTATATGTTTAGGTGACACCACAAACAATGTCGCCGAATACAACTCAGTTATTGAGTTACTTCGTGATGCTTTGTCACTTGGTATCTCTCACCTACGGGTCTATTTAGACACTCAGTCAGTTGTGTCTCAGTTAAATGGAGTATACCATGTTCATGATCCTACTCTACACCGACGATTCCTTAGGTTACATCTCTTAGAATGAAGCTTTGATTATATTACGTATTCTCATGTTCCTAGGAGATTAAATCAAGTTACAAATACCCTAGCTAATCAAATATTAGATTGGCATCTTGCACACATGTAAGAAAGACACACACATGCACATATAAATACATTTGTAAAGTATATGTAATCCATAAGACATAAAAAGACATAAAAATCCATATTTAATATCAAAAATATCAGAGTACATGGGTGGGCGTAAGCCCCTCAAAAATACATCCAATAGAAATTCACGGGGCTTATGCCCTAAAAAATATATAAGTAGTTCCCTCGGCACGTAAGTTGTCCATCCTAACTAAGGAAGGGGCCTATTGGCCCTTTTATAATGATCAAAGACGTTTGCAAAACACCTAAAAATCCAGACCCACATCCGTGGTGCCCCCACTACATGAGGCTGCATGGATGGCTACAGATCCTTGATCTCTGCCATGGGGACTGTGCGAGTAAGTGAGGTAAAGTTCCACTCTACCCATCTCAAAACTCTCTCATCCTCATCGGTTAGATGTCCCCCTACTGCTGTTGGTCCACTGGCTACGGCTGGTGTGGCCTCTCGTCAAGGACATCACATATTCCTCGCAAAATCTGTTGGACGCACCGGTCCCACATCTGCACACAATAAACACATATCTGTCAATTACTCTGGTATACAAAAAAATGATATATATAAAAATAACATAAAAATTAAAAACAAAGAAAAAAATTTGAAAAGAAAACTTACCTATCTCTCCTCGTACCACTCCAGGAGGTACGCCCATGTCTGGGTCCCTGGAAAAGTCAAATCCAGCATAGGGATAGTCCTCTATTGTCGGAATCTACCGAGACCACCAATCAAAAAACTTGTCATAGAAGGCCTCAATAGTCCTCCCTCCCCCCTGTCATGGCAACAACGCTGCCCATATGTTCACTATTGGAGAGGAGGCTACATGCCCTCAAATAATCTCCCTCAAACTTAGACTAGGTACCCTCTCTAAAAAGAAAGAACAAAGGATAGTACCAAATCCAAAGTTTATTTGTCTCCGCATCCGACACTCTGTCAACTGCCTTTTCATGCATTCAAGTAATGTAGTACTCTAGTCAAATATTTTTTCATTTAAGAACTAAACCACACAATTCATGTGCACCCTGGAAGCCTGGTGTAAAGTTGTGGATCCGGTAATCTGCCCAATGAGTAGAACTATTGCTTTCAACAATAGGTTGTTGATCTTATGAACCGACACCTGAGTACCCACCATGTCAGTACCTGCCTCGCAATGGAGGTTAATAAACTCTATTATGTTGTGAGGCCCAGAAGCAAATGTGTGAAGGTTGACTGGTTCCCCTCTCCTTGAGAGACAAGTCAAAAAATAGATATCTTCAGTCATTGGAGTCAACGATTGTCCCTCAAGCATGAATGCCTCCACGTACCGGTGCCAGTAATCAATCAAGGCATTCAGCAGCCTAGGTTGTGCCCGCATAAATGCACTCTAGAAGAACTTAAACAAGCCACATTGAGCTAGAGCAGCTACCACATCAAGGTTATCTGAGACCGCAGCATCAAAGTCCTCATGCTCTCTCTCCCTCCAGTGAACATATATCCTGCAATTGACAAATTCAGCATGGATTAGCCCTTGTATTCTTTAATTTTTTTCCTATGAGGGAGGGTATACGTGGGCTGTAATGTAGACAGTCACGTATGCCCATGTGCAGTATTTTCTCTAGATGCGAGCATACACTGGTTTTCCTAAGATAGCCCATGTATGCATAGGGCCGACCATTTTAAAGTTCAGTGCCCCCCCCAAAAAAAAAAACAAAATGCTTAAATAACGAATGGAGATGCAAGGGGGGTTAGTATGTACTTACTTGGTCCAAGCGAAAGTTTGTTTCGTCCACTGAAGCTCCCAGAATCAATTCTTTTCACAATGGGGTATTTTTGGATTTTAGTCAACTTCTCAATTTGCAATAGTGATGATGAGCTGTCAGCTTCTATTTATAGACTTTTTGGCCACTTTTTGTCAATTTTGAGACCCTTTGTCTTTTTTTCTAAATTGAAAATCATTTAGTATGGTTCAAGATTTTTCTATGGATTGTTACGATAATTGTTACTTTGGGTTTTGAGAAATGTTTTGGAGATTTGGGTCTTTTTAAAAGGCTCCTTTGGTAAAAAGTCATTTTTTTTCCAACTTGTTGCATTTAAGTTAGATTTCCACCTCTACTTTATGCATCTCGTTGTCTTTATTACTACGCCATAGGATCAATCCCACCGATTTGTGACACCGAACCATCATTGTTTCTTTAGAAGTGTTGTATTTTAGTGGTAGAGTCTACCTTAGCATGGATGCCCTAAGTAGATCCTGGTTGCATTTTTGGTGTCCATGCTGTCACTAATGACCATAGGCTCAGGAGTCCTTATTAGTTTATCCTGATTATGAGTTTGAGCCTCATTTTGCATGATGCATTATCACTCTTGATCTCACCCTTGGGACTCCCAGAACATAATGGGTCTTCTTTTTATCCCTTTTCATACCCTCTAAAAATGAAAAGATTGTTGAGCGATCTTCTTGACCTTCACGCTCGCTAAATTGAAATTTGAATTCATGTCTATTTGGTGGTAGTTTACCCATTTTTCGGTCTAGATGGTCAACTGTACAAACAAAGGTATACTCTAGGAGCCTCAGTTCCCTAGAAGAGTATTCTCAGGTATGATTTTAACCCTTTTCCGGGCCTGAGGGACTAAATTTATGAAAAAGGAACCCCCACAGAGTCCATAGTTAATCTCTTTTCAGACTCCCTAAAATTGAAAAGATCTCTGAGTGACCTTATTCTTTCACACTCATTAAATTGGTCCAGAAGAACATTCCTGACGGAGCCCATAGTTAAGCTTTTTTCAGACTCCTTAAAAATGAAAAAATTGTCGAGTGACCTTGTCTTTATCACACTCGTTAAAATGGTTTTGAATAGACGTCTAGTCCATGCTAGTTTACCCCTTTTTTGATCCGACTAGACTATCTTCGAAAAAGGTACCCCAGCGGAGTCTCCTTTTACGCTTTTTCAGACTCTCTAAATATGAAAAACCGTCGAGCTTACCTTCTCTGGGCTCATTAAAATTACATCGAAGGACGTTACCATTGTGTGTCTTATTAATTGTGTTTGCATACCTGCATCTTTGGCCTAATGTCGGCTCCATGTTTCTCTCAACCGAACCATCCGAAGCATGCCTTATACGCAAGCCCTTTAGCACTTTGCCTTTGCATCTTGACACCTTTGGCCCATGGAGGATATTTCCCGAGTGTCATTTTTCCTGCATATGTCCCTTTTCTCTGAGCATCCATGTGTTTTATGTGCTTGGAACTAGTATGTCTATTACACTCAATCCTCCTTTGTAATGTAGCATTCTTTTATTCTTTTTCAATCTTTCCAAAATTATTGAAAAAGACAAAAAAATCAAATATACCCCAAAAAGAGGAACGGAAAGTATTTTCTTTTTATTGGCAGAAAAATGAGTCTCCCTTGGACAAAGCACATCCTTCCATTTGTTCATCAATCCCTGGGATTTAATATGATCTTAGGAAGTTGTTCTCGCTACATAGAGTTGTGTCCTCCTCCGTTTGGTTATTCTTCCAAACATATGGAGAGATTGTGGTGCCTCCTGCATCGTGAACTTATGTCAAAATATCATGTTGCCTGAGTCTCATCTTATGTCATGCTATTGTCCAAGGGAAGTTATTTCCAAGCTTGATTTGGCCCCCTCTGTAGATTGTATCTTACCCTCATGCACAGTCATCCTGAAAACCCCATCAAGTCTTTGTTAAAAATCCATGAAGCCCTCAACCTAATCATCAAAATCCTCTAGTTCGTTCCTGACAAGCCGTCGAAGACCTCTGGGTAGTGAAGTTGTGCACTCATATTACACTCCTACCCGAGTTGTGAAGATTTTGAAGTTGTTTCTCGAGCTCTGAAGGCCTCATATCTATCCATCAGGCCTTATTCGCTTCTTGAAGATGGATACTATACATGCATATCTTTTTTATTTCGAGATGTAGATTCGATGTGTATTGATCGTGGCTACACTTTATATAGTTATATGACATGGATATACAGTGTATTTGATTGGTAGCCATGATTTTATTTCATTTTGAGCATGGGTATGCTCGTCTTAATGAGACAATTGTTCTTTTGTAGATGGTACCTCCCGAATTCTGGTTCCTGGGCTCACTTGTTTGGTACGTTGGTGAAGATTGATAATGTATTTTGGCCATCATATGCTCTTCTGACCTCACACATTAGGGGGCATCTATTATAACCCTAAATTGCACCAGACATGCTTACCTGGCATCAAGCCATCTCATTTGACTTCTTTGCCAAGCCACTACTGAAAAACTTCTTAAAAAACACTCTTTTTGAAGGCATACGTGCCCTTCTCCACTATTGCATGTGTGTGTACGTTAGCTGACCCACTACAGCCCGTGTATACCTAAAAAGAATGAAAAATGGAAAGTTGCAGACGAAACACACAGTTTTGGGTAAGTTAACTAAATCGACTGACCGTCCATAGTCGGTCACTCGACCAAATACCTAGCCCTTTCTAGCCTATAAAAGAAGGGGTAGTGGTCCCATTTGAAAAGAGGAAAACCATAGAAAAGAAACTATACCCGATTTAGTATTCCTCTTGCCCCAACCTTTTGCAACTATTGTGTGAAGAGAAGCATATACAGAAGCAGTTGGAGCACATTTGAAGAGAATCCCAGGACCAGATTCGAGGAGTAGTGGTCGATATCACTATTGTAAGGTTACTCTTGTGAGATTAATAAAAGAAGTACTTTTCCCATCCCGCCATATGAGATTGTCAATATTTAAATTTGATTATATCTTGATAGAATCTCTAACCCATTAGTTTAAAGATCATATGCATGTGGAGTTCTTTGTTTGTCTTTTATGGATGCAGGTCAGCATTGGGAGGAGAGTTGCAGTCAAGGAGCGACCAAGTGTTAAAGGGATCAACATCAAACATGGAAACTAAGGTACAGTAGCTGGATCTCTTTAACCTTGAATTTGCATATGAATAATGGGATTTATGATTGGGATTTTGGTAAAATGTAGGAGACTTTAGGTCATTTCTACATGCACGATTAAACCCTTAATTCTAGTCTGTAGGAGGGATTTCCCACCCACAACACTAAGTTAGACATTTCCCTTTTTCTTTAAGTTTCCCCCTTTTTCTTTTTAACCAAAAATCAGTTTTAGCAAGTGTAGACAAAAACAACCATTTACCCTTTTAATACATTTAATTCTCCATAATAATTTTTACTTTAATAATTAAAGTTTGAATTTCTTACCCCCCTTCTTGTACAGGTCTAATTAGTTTTTTTTGTTCAAAGGTTCTACTCAAACCTAGGTTTTTGATTCACTAGGCTTGGTGATAGTTCTTAAGGGAAAAATTTGTTATTAAACTTTACTTATCACATATTTCATTTTAAAGTCGACCAGGTCCTAAGGAGGCATAGTTTTCTAGGTGCTAGGTTTATTAACTTACTCGAGTTAAAACTGTGACATGCCCTTCAAGATGCACTACGCTCTCCAAGGGTGCCACTCGCCTCTTTATGTTTTATTTGCGTGACGTGCCCTTCAAGACGCACTAGGTTCTCCAAGGGTGCCACTTGCCTCTTAACTGAATTTGGTAGACGTCAAACCCCTGGAGTCAATACCCTGTCAGGTGATCTTGTGGGAGACTAAGGGCCTCTAAGGAATAAGGACCATACCTTATTGTGCACCCCTTAGAATCATCATGAGCGATTGTCACAGTCTTCCCTCATGACATCGTGGATATCTCAAACTAGGTAATTGTCAACCTACAGTTTGAGCCACAACGAGAGTTCTAGTAGGCTACGGCAGGGCTGCTGCCACACCTCTCCCTCAATGTCTCTAGCTGTCGTGCGTGACCCCTTTACTCCAAATGTGAGTTTGGTCAAAAAGTTATCATCAGCCTACATCCATCAATGAAACATGTCAGCAATAACAATCAACATCATAATTTCATAATATCTAATCATATGTACATATGTCACGTCAACAACATTAAAACCCTAACAATCCACTCCCTGACTTGATCTAGATTCCAAGGAGTTTCATCGATGCCTCACATCCTTTAACGTCTAGAGTCCTGCACACTCAGGAGAACCCAGTCGATAGCACATGTCAATGTAAATACAAAAAAAATAGCATATCATCAAATCCACAATATCTCATAATCATAATCAAAACAACCAGTAGTATAATGACTCGAATCACTTGCACGCAAGTGTCCTCAAAGAATAATTTTTCTTAGTGCATGCAAGAGTGGGATGTTACAGTAACCAAATATGAAGAATTCTAAATATGTTCTTCAACAAATGATGCTCCTTCCTTTCTCCCACTTGTTAATTGTTGAGACTTCACCGGTACCTCCCAGCCAACGCTAGGGGTACTCTTTTTCTCCCTTAACCCCCTGAGCTGCAAAGGGGAACACACGTAAAATAAAAAAAATACTCTAGCTCCAAGCTTGCATCGCAAGGTAGAGCCACCACTCTCTCTCAAGCTGGGTATCCCATCTCTCACAAGTAAAACCAGTCAAAAATTCTACAGCATAAATTTACCCATAACTACTGTGTTTTTTCTTCCCTTTAGACCATTTTCTTTATAGGAGTTTCCTTAATGACACATCCCCCTTGCACAATCAATTCTCTTTTTAATTAAATAAATCAGAATTATTTCCCCCTTACACTTGTCACCCTCTCCCCCAAGTTGCACAAGAAATCCCACATTTTATTTAATTAAAGTCAATTTCCCTCACCCTTCCTAAAAGTTCTCCTTAAATAACTCCTAGTTTTCTCTTTATTCCCCATATTCTCATTTAATGACTGACACCTTACTAAATATAAGTTGATTTAAAATAGGATTCTTCTCCTCGTTAATTAGTGGTAGCTAGACTCTATATTCCTTTATATGGGTACACATTCTTTCATGTTTATTTCTTTCTTATTTTCAAAACCCTGTTTTATATTTTCTTGCACTCATGTGACTTATATCAAATATTTAAATATGTTTCACCTTTTATTAATTCTTAAATTGATTTACTTCATCCCCTCATTATTTAATTTATAATCTAGTTTTAGTCTTGTTACCAAATTAGACTTAGGGTTAATTTTTGAGTAGGCTTAGACTTTCATTTGGGGATTTATAAGTAATCATTTCAATCCTTAATTAATTAATTAAATCTGGAAACGTTTAAAGACTTTACAAGGTTTAATTATTCTCCAAAGGTTTTCTAGGCCACCTAGATTCATTGAGTTAAGTGTTACTTCCGCGACGTGCCCTTCAAGACGCACTCTGTGTTCCAAGGGTGACACTCACCTTTGACTAGTTTTGGTAGTTTTCCAACCTCTGGAGTCAACACTCCATTCGGGTGACCTTGTGAGAGACTAAGGGATTCTAAGGAAAAAGGAACCTGCCTTATTCTCTGCCCCTTAGAAATCTTCGTGAGTGACTATTTCAGTTTTCCTTCACGGCATCATGGACCTCTTGAACTAGGTAATCATTAACCTACAATTTGAACCATGACAGGAGTGCTAGTAGGCTGTGACAGGGACTCTGCCACACCTCTCCCTCTATATATGGTCTATGTGCATGGCCCCTTTACTCCTTATGTGAGTCATATTAGCAAGCATTCGTCAGCATGCATCCATCAACGAAACACCATCAATGATCCATATATAAAATCATACTTGAATTGATCATATGTCACATATTCATGAATGAAATACTTAAACCAATACAATCCACTCCCTGACTCAATCTAGAGTCCAAAGAGGCCCATTTATTCCCTCAGCATCCACAATCTATCAAGTGTCCTGGACACTCAGGTAAAATAATCAATATCATCTATCAATACATATATATCAAATAACATTATATCACAACCATCAACATCATCATAAAAATCCATAAGTGAAACAATAACCATGTACTATAAACGAACCACTTGCATGCAAGTGTCCTCAAAGAATAAGTAGATAACATGTGCTCGCAAGAGCAGGATGTTACAAGTTGGTTCTTTGCATTTCATTATTCCTAAAACTCTTATCTTTCTCATCTATGTTTATGAAAGAAAAGTTTAATTTTTTTGAGCATGCCTTTGAAACTCTCTGCACGGTAAAGAATTATTGAAGTTTGTTCATGAGTCGCAAGAGCTCTGGTGTGAATTCTTGTTTCCTTTGATTTGAATCGATTAAGGTCTTCTAAAATGCTTATAAGTATTCTTTGTTCAATTATTCTCCTTAATGATTGTCTAATCATGTTAATGGTGGTTTCTATGCAGACAAGATGTCTAAAGATTATAATTGCAAAGACAAGAAGACCAAAGCTGAGGGAAATGTGGATACGATGTTTGAGGAGAATAAAACCCTAATTATGTTTCCTTTTTCTTTGATACAAGCTCTCATATTGGACTCAACAACTGTCCATATTGGGGTCAAATTTGTAAATTTTTTAGGAATGAATATTTCCCAGAGGATGATAGAGAAGCATATGTAAAAACATCGGGAAATCCAACCTACATCATGTACTTTCCATTTCCAACTATTCTTCCATATTAGGACATGGTTTGATGGGTATCTGGTCATATAGACCTTCAAACATATACAATGGTGAATGAATCCCGAGAAGTCATAGCATATTTTAGACTGAAAGAGATTGTGTGTATGTACAAATTAAGGAAACCAAAAATTCGGTTAGACAAGTAGTTCATGGAAGAGTTTAAAGATCAATAATTGAATTTGTTTGAATTTGTACAAGAATGGTGGTATGATGAAAGAGAATTCAAGGAAAAGTTCAATAACTTGTATCCAATTCAATATCTCAGAGAACCCTACAGGTTGTTTTCTGCTATGTTGTGCAGATTGTATGGTGAAAAATATTCTCAACTCTTCGAGTTAGAATGCGTGCCTCTTATTATTCAGATTATTGAGAAAGGTAACATTTTCAATTGCGCCTATATTTTATCCTCTGGTATTCTTCTTGCCATTAGAAAGTCAAAAGATATGCCACCTGGTTATAAAGAAGGGTTTTTCATGTCATCTTTTTTAATTGATGTTGTCTATGCCAAACATGTTTTTTCGCTTATGAATTAGCATTGGAATCCTGCTCAAATCCTTGTGCATGTTTACTGCTATCAACTATGGATTTATAAGTATAAGAAGCATTTTTTAAATATTTGTGATACTTTTATGAGCTCTCTTTAATGTTGATATTCAATCATTCATCTCCCACGTTAACTCGATAAGCCTGAGATGCTATCAAGGGTAGTGGAGATTAGTTCATAGATGAGCATTATACATACATTAGAATTTATGGATGTGATTCATCCCCTCATCTATTTCCAAAATATGTTCCAAATCGCTTGGTTTGACGAGAAATATATTTTCATACGGTAATATCGGGGATTACCCATTATTTACTTGAAAAATTAAATAAATTGTGGCCTTCTTTCCCTATAAATATTGGAATATACGATTTAATGAATGCTCCTTGTGCAAGAGTAGAGGAGAAACACCTTGAAGGTCTTTGGCTCTGCACTGAATATTTCAGAAAGCATGATCCTAATGGGATTATCAAAGAGCATTGTAGGATGGTTACATTTTCTAAGGCTTATCAACATGATCAATGTTCATTTGATATTATATTCCAAGGTGCTTAAACATATGAGGAATTCCTAGAAAAAAATAGGAATATTGAAGACAATCAAGAGAGGGAAAAATTATTAGTTTTACAAGAAAAAAGAAGGAAAAGAGAAATAGAATAAAGATAGTGGTTGAAAAAAGAAGAAAAATAAAAGAAATTTGGATAAAGAAAACACCAAGAATAAAAAGTTGGCCCAAGAAATGAAAGATGAAGAATTGAGAAAGGAAGAATAGGCTAAGATTCTAAAAGAAGAAGAAGATCGAACTGATTAAGGGAAGATGAGGAACAAATTAAAAGATTGAAGAGAAAAAATTAAGAAGTGACCAAGTAAGAATGGAAGTTGCTCAAAAGAAAGAGGAAGAAGAAAAATGTTACGAATTAAAGATTTCCAAGCTCAAAGAAGAAACCAGAAAGGAACATAATCATGGTCAAAGTATTACTATGGATATTTCTTAGGTTAATGTTTTATGTAGGCCAATCGCTACTTTAAGTGGAGAAATGTTTCCTATAGTAATTGACCTTCACAAATTAGAACCTATGGAGGAAATTGTTGTGTCTCTTGGAGACTACTTCTTTAGTAGTTACAAAAAAGGAATCATTAAAGGGAGACCTAAAAGGAGGAAACTAGGTATTATTTATGTGGAAACACCAAAACATGTTATGGTTTTGGATGTAGTTGGTTCAAATCCCAAACATATTGCAAAATAAACAACTTCGACTTTGAGAGTTTTTGCTAATGTAAATTCATGAATAGTCAATGAATTCTCAAATGAGAATTGGATAGACAAATGGCACAGATGGCATTTCTTGAAGAAAGGCTAAGGCATCAAAAGACCTCGATTGAGGAAAATAAAAATCAACAAATTATCTAGATAGTTGAACAACATAGGGTACAAATGGTTACTTATGAGGATATTCACAAGCAAGAAATAGATAAATTAAAAGAACATTTGAGGAAAGTCTCTGCCATTCATGAAAAATATGAATAACATTTAAGGGATATTTTTTAGCATCATCAAAATAAGGTAAGCACATTGGAGGAACAAATAAAAAGACTTAAATTTAAAAAATATTATCTAGAATTTTTCAAGTCTGAAGCACTTTCTTTCAATTCTAATATCAAGGATGTTTAAAATAATTTTTATAGAAAGTTGAGCGAGATTGAGAAATAACATCATGGCAGTGCATGCATCTTCTAGAGATTTACTTTGTGTGAGTTTTCGAAACATCCGACGTTTCAAGTAGACACTCCACCCATTATTACAATTGATTTTCCTCTGATGATGGGTGGAGTGTTCACTCGAAATTTCGAATGTTTCAAAAAATCACACACAATTAAATCTCTAGAAGATGCATGCACTGTTATGGCCAATTGTGAAAAACTACACACTAAAATATCATCATGATTTACTCAAATTCTTTGATCGGGTAGAAGCTCAATTCAAAGGAAACATGGATGCTCATGTATCCTTTTTTAAAATTTGTGGTTGGGAGAATAAAAATATAGAATCACTTGAGATCATTCCAAGAAAGACTAGCAAAGAGAAGGATCATACTCAAATATTACTAAATTCTTGGTCTAATTCTTGTACACATGCATATTGGATTGATGATGCCAATAAGTGGTGTTCTAAACTATGGAATTTCATTATTAATATTATTAATGACTTTGATATTCCAATTGTTGAGAATATTGGGCAGGATGCTCCAAGTCAGTCCAAGCTAGTTATGTCTTGCAAATTTAGAACAACAAAGAGATCCCAGTGCAGAGAAATTTTCTTCAATTAGAAATTTTGATAGTGTTTCCCTCTAGGAATTTGTAACTATACCTTCAAAGTGCTCTTGAATGATTTATTGTTTCTTTTCAAATTTAGAAAATAAAAGCCACTGTATCACCAACAAAATCTATCAATGCAAGTTGAGCTTAGACAATTTGAACCATCAACTTATTTCATGCATGACAGATATTTACAATAAATGGGAATTGTATTTTAAGGAAAAGGACGATAAGTCAAAAACATAAACTTATGTTCATGTAATAGAAAAGTAACCAGATATCTTGTTTTGGGTAATTAGGTGTAACTAAAAGATTTGGAAAGATGACCTTATTTTTTAATATAAGGTGAGCTCCTCCTCAGGGGATGGGGCCGAAAACATCTTGAACTTTGCTTGTATATTCATGTCAAGTTGAGTAAAAGATCAAGGATGGTGGATTTTTGAAGGCATTCATGGTTTAGTGTAAGAGATATTTCTATTACATTTTATGGATGAATTGAATTGTAGAATTCTTTCTATTCACGTGAAATTATTTATCTTGTTGCGAGATCAATATGATTAGTTCTTTGATTGGTCATTAATAAGGTATGGGAATGTATAAAAAAATATTTTTAAATAATTATTTGTTTTAAAAAAAAATTTAATGCAATTGAAATCATATAAATTACTGAGTTAAAGAATTATTTCTTAAGATTAAATAATTCATTATTCACTATCATTGTTTTAATTCTCCTAGCTAGGATAAGTTATACTATTTTTTAAATTCTTTTATTTTATTTTCAACAAATTTCTTAGAGTGGAAAATTGGGCCCACATTTCAGTTGGAGTTTTCCATTCCAAATGAGAGTGAGTCTAATTGGGATTCACCATCAAGCAACTCTCCCCTTTGTTGACTAGATTATTTTTCCCACGTCAACAGGTTCTAAGTTGGATTGTTGATCATAATACCATTATCTTGATTCAAGAAATTGCATTCTCTATTGATTTGCATAGCCTCTCTTATAAACATCTTAGATTAACGAGTCATCAACCTTAGCAAGAACCTTGTCGATTTTCAATATATATGTGATGAATAGTGACTTGGTAATGACATGAGAAGGTTGTGAGTTGAGTGACTTCACTCCATATTCGTACTATGCTCTTTTATTCTTACTTGTGTTTAACACCTGATATCTCCAATATATGACCTACCACATGAGGAAGTAACTTTACAAACATATTTTTGTAATGAATGGTATATTTGATTCTCAACATATGTTAGCTTGTTTCTTATTGTATTAGACTAAGCTAGGATATTTTTTTATGCTTCTTTCTAAGAATTCTCACCAATTTCTCACTAATTCCGTCTTTGGGGAAAATTATTTTATGTTAATCAATCATTTTTTATAACCATTTTTTTTAAAATATTTCTTCCAAATAATTTTTATATGCTTCCTTCTTAGAATTCTCACCAATTTGTCATTAGTTCCTTCAGGAAGAATTATTTTATGTTACCGAATCATTCTTTATAACCATTATTTTAAAATATTTCTTTAAAATAGTTTTTATATGCTTCCTTTTAAGAATTCTCACCATTTTGTCACTAGTTCCTTCTATATAACAACTCAGAATTATTTTATGCTAACCAATGACTCTTTGTAACTTTTTTTTTAAGACTTCCTTGAAGTGATGTGTTGTTTTAATAATTTAGTATTTTGTCTAATAAAATTTATGTTGCAAATTCCATCCATATACAGTAACGACCCCATCGTTATGAATACAAGCGACTCAACGCAAAAGCAAATATTTTTTTTTAAGTAGGAAGACCACAACGACAACAGTTAAACAAAACAACTTGGCGATGAACACAATGCACGCAGATCAGGCAACAGAAAACCATGACTCAACATACTAGCACATCATGCAACTGGACGAAACATGTGATAACCAATAGACAGATAAATATGACTACCTGCTCGACACAAGCAAGACAATGCCTACAAGCTAAAGGAAAACATAAACAAACCCGACACAATGGCTTCAACGACTAGTAACTAGAAACCTCTATGACGCGCAAAACCAAACACATTAAGGCATTACAACCAAGTACCAACATCCATTACAATGAACAATATGCCCACATCGGGAAGCACAAGACTCCGGCCAGGTTATCATTTGCATCTATCCGTCAGGGCACGTAATGATCCCCTCATCAGGAATCATGTCGTCACAAGGCGATAGGCGTGACATTGATCATGGTGCAACATAACATATCTATAACTTTAACCCAAGATAAATACCTCACGCTAGGAGACTGAATCATCTGTCAATAAATACACGAAGACTATACCCAAGCACCCAAGCAACAAGTCGACAAGACGCAAGGTGACATCAGTCAAATTAAATTGCGCAACTAACCGAATGATTTCTTGTTTTATTATGAGGCCCCTTTTTAGGAAGTCTCCCACACTGTAAAACAAAATAATTGAATAATATCTAAAAATTCATGTGCACGAATATTCTATTTTAATTCTACATATAGTAGAATGTTAATTGAAAGATAGCTTACTCATATGTGATACAAGAAATTAGCACTTACATTTTGTTATGCCAAATTAGTGTTTACCATCATAAACAAAGTAAAGTAATATATTAAGAACATGAATTAAAGGGGTTTTCTTTTTGGATTAAAGAGAACTTCCACCTCATCTTATCAGTCAGTTTAAAATTGTTGTCCAGAAATCATTATGTTATCTAACAACAATATGTTAACTAACAATATCGCTATCTAAAGACAATATGCCAACTAACAACAATATGCTAACTAACAATGCTATATAACAACATGCTATCAACGATAAATTCACTGTCTAAACAGTGGATAAATTCGTTGTCTAATAAAATCATTATCTAATAAAAATGTTGTCTAATAAAATTCGTTGTCAGACAACCAATATTGTTGCCTATTAATAAATCCATGTCTAACATAATAGCCCTGTCTATTAATATTGTTGTCAACAATAATTATCGCTATCCATTATTAAACGTTGTCTAGAAATGATAACTTTGTCTAACACATATCGCTATCGATGAAAAACACAGTCTATATACAAATTGTTGTCTATATATAAATGGTTGTCAGGCATTGATGTTTCTGTCGAACGAATATATCACTAACTCTTAAGAAGTGGTTGTCTAGAAATATTTTTATGTTGTCTAAGATATCGTTGTATATCAAGGATTTCCTGTCTAACAATTTTATATTACTATCCATTAATAATGATTCACTGTCTAACAATATTATATTATTATTTAACAATGAATCATTCTCTAACAATATTATATTGCTATCCATTAATAACATCCATCTAGAATTGATATTGTTGTCCCATAATAATAATTATGTCCATTAATATTCATTGTCAATCCATGCCAATGCCAATCCATTCAAATTCCAATCCATTCAAGTGTTATTCAATGCCAATCCATTCAATCACTATTAAATGCCAATACATTCAATGCCAATCCATTCAATCAATATTCAATGCCAATCCATTCATTCACTATCAATCACAGTGGTAAGAGTTGGGTGAATTCGTGGTGTCAAAGCTGGGTAAATCGCCCAGAAAACCGTGGGGAAAAAGGTTGTTTAATATTCCATAAATCGTGATGAAAATGTGGTGTAAAAACACCCAGAAAAATGCCCAGGTATATGAAGAACATTTACTATTGATAGACTGATCATTTATGCAAGAATATAATGATTATAACATCCAGTGCAGAAGGTATGAATATTCCCGAATTTGCCCAGGTATGAAGAACATTTACTAATGACATACATAACATTTATGCAGGAATGTATATTTAATTTCAACTCTTAGAATTTACAAACTTCGTGGGTGAGAATCAAGTCTAAACCTTACTATAATGTGTGGCAAAAGAGAGTTTCAATCAAATGTTGTCATCCATTTTCATATTTCACTCAATATGATAAAAAAAACATGAGATGAAGAAAAATCATAACAATGGAGATATCAATAACTGAGGCGAACAATAATTCCATAATATCCATTCCTCCATTCCATTTGCATTGGTTATATAGAAATTTATGAGACAATTCTTCACATAATTAATACTGGAATTGAATTTAACAATTTTAAAATTTCTAGTAGATTTCCACTCGTTCTACAAAATTTTGAAATAGATCAAGAACATGATTATTATCGCATCAACCAAGGAATATTTCCATACATGTTTAATATACAATTAAACCATTATTACACAATATAAAACTACAAATCAAATACCCAATAATGGAAATACTCACAGATTAAAATTGATTTAAGGAAAATACATGATAATGAAAATACTCACATGCAGTGGATTC
>ML785306.1:267496-300385 GCA_009831015.1 Picea engelmannii | reverse complement strand
CATGCACGATTAAACCCTTAATTCTAGTCTGTAGGAGGGATTTCCCACCCACAACACTAAGTTAGACATTTCCCTTTTTCTTTAAGTTTCCCCCTTTTTCTTTTTAACCAAAAATCAGTTTTAGCAAGTGTAGACAAAAACAACCATTTACCCTTTTAATACATTTAATTCTCCATAATAATTTTTACTTTAATAATTAAAGTTTGAATTTCTTACCCCCCTTCTTGTACAGGTCTAATTAGTTTTTTTTGTTCAAAGGTTCTACTCAAACCTAGGTTTTTGATTCACTAGGCTTGGTGATAGTTCTTAAGGGAAAAATTTGTTATTAAACTTTACTTATCACATATTTCATTTTAAAGTCGACCAGGTCCTAAGGAGGCATAGTTTTCTAGGTGCTAGGTTTATTAACTTACTCGAGTTAAAACTGTGACATGCCCTTCAAGATGCACTACGCTCTCCAAGGGTGCCACTCGCCTCTTTATGTTTTATTTGCGTGACGTGCCCTTCAAGACGCACTAGGTTCTCCAAGGGTGCCACTTGCCTCTTAACTGAATTTGGTAGACGTCAAACCCCTGGAGTCAATACCCTGTCAGGTGATCTTGTGGGAGACTAAGGGCCTCTAAGGAATAAGGACCATACCTTATTGTGCACCCCTTAGAATCATCATGAGCGATTGTCACAGTCTTCCCTCATGACATCGTGGATATCTCAAACTAGGTAATTGTCAACCTACAGTTTGAGCCACAACGAGAGTTCTAGTAGGCTACGGCAGGGCTGCTGCCACACCTCTCCCTCAATGTCTCTAGCTGTCGTGCGTGACCCCTTTACTCCAAATGTGAGTTTGGTCAAAAAGTTATCATCAGCCTACATCCATCAATGAAACATGTCAGCAATAACAATCAACATCATAATTTCATAATATCTAATCATATGTACATATGTCACGTCAACAACATTAAAACCCTAACAATCCACTCCCTGACTTGATCTAGATTCCAAGGAGTTTCATCGATGCCTCACATCCTTTAACGTCTAGAGTCCTGCACACTCAGGAGAACCCAGTCGATAGCACATGTCAATGTAAATACAAAAAAAATAGCATATCATCAAATCCACAATATCTCATAATCATAATCAAAACAACCAGTAGTATAATGACTCGAATCACTTGCACGCAAGTGTCCTCAAAGAATAATTTTTCTTAGTGCATGCAAGAGTGGGATGTTACAGTAACCAAATATGAAGAATTCTAAATATGTTCTTCAACAAATGATGCTCCTTCCTTTCTCCCACTTGTTAATTGTTGAGACTTCACCGGTACCTCCCAGCCAACGCTAGGGGTACTCTTTTTCTCCCTTAACCCCCTGAGCTGCAAAGGGGAACACACGTAAAATAAAAAAAATACTCTAGCTCCAAGCTTGCATCGCAAGGTAGAGCCACCACTCTCTCTCAAGCTGGGTATCCCATCTCTCACAAGTAAAACCAGTCAAAAATTCTACAGCATAAATTTACCCATAACTACTGTGTTTTTTCTTCCCTTTAGACCATTTTCTTTATAGGAGTTTCCTTAATGACACATCCCCCTTGCACAATCAATTCTCTTTTTAATTAAATAAATCAGAATTATTTCCCCCTTACACTTGTCACCCTCTCCCCCAAGTTGCACAAGAAATCCCACATTTTATTTAATTAAAGTCAATTTCCCTCACCCTTCCTAAAAGTTCTCCTTAAATAACTCCTAGTTTTCTCTTTATTCCCCATATTCTCATTTAATGACTGACACCTTACTAAATATAAGTTGATTTAAAATAGGATTCTTCTCCTCGTTAATTAGTGGTAGCTAGACTCTATATTCCTTTATATGGGTACACATTCTTTCATGTTTATTTCTTTCTTATTTTCAAAACCCTGTTTTATATTTTCTTGCACTCATGTGACTTATATCAAATATTTAAATATGTTTCACCTTTTATTAATTCTTAAATTGATTTACTTCATCCCCTCATTATTTAATTTATAATCTAGTTTTAGTCTTGTTACCAAATTAGACTTAGGGTTAATTTTTGAGTAGGCTTAGACTTTCATTTGGGGATTTATAAGTAATCATTTCAATCCTTAATTAATTAATTAAATCTGGAAACGTTTAAAGACTTTACAAGGTTTAATTATTCTCCAAAGGTTTTCTAGGCCACCTAGATTCATTGAGTTAAGTGTTACTTCCGCGACGTGCCCTTCAAGACGCACTCTGTGTTCCAAGGGTGACACTCACCTTTGACTAGTTTTGGTAGTTTTCCAACCTCTGGAGTCAACACTCCATTCGGGTGACCTTGTGAGAGACTAAGGGATTCTAAGGAAAAAGGAACCTGCCTTATTCTCTGCCCCTTAGAAATCTTCGTGAGTGACTATTTCAGTTTTCCTTCACGGCATCATGGACCTCTTGAACTAGGTAATCATTAACCTACAATTTGAACCATGACAGGAGTGCTAGTAGGCTGTGACAGGGACTCTGCCACACCTCTCCCTCTATATATGGTCTATGTGCATGGCCCCTTTACTCCTTATGTGAGTCATATTAGCAAGCATTCGTCAGCATGCATCCATCAACGAAACACCATCAATGATCCATATATAAAATCATACTTGAATTGATCATATGTCACATATTCATGAATGAAATACTTAAACCAATACAATCCACTCCCTGACTCAATCTAGAGTCCAAAGAGGCCCATTTATTCCCTCAGCATCCACAATCTATCAAGTGTCCTGGACACTCAGGTAAAATAATCAATATCATCTATCAATACATATATATCAAATAACATTATATCACAACCATCAACATCATCATAAAAATCCATAAGTGAAACAATAACCATGTACTATAAACGAACCACTTGCATGCAAGTGTCCTCAAAGAATAAGTAGATAACATGTGCTCGCAAGAGCAGGATGTTACAAGTTGGTTCTTTGCATTTCATTATTCCTAAAACTCTTATCTTTCTCATCTATGTTTATGAAAGAAAAGTTTAATTTTTTTGAGCATGCCTTTGAAACTCTCTGCACGGTAAAGAATTATTGAAGTTTGTTCATGAGTCGCAAGAGCTCTGGTGTGAATTCTTGTTTCCTTTGATTTGAATCGATTAAGGTCTTCTAAAATGCTTATAAGTATTCTTTGTTCAATTATTCTCCTTAATGATTGTCTAATCATGTTAATGGTGGTTTCTATGCAGACAAGATGTCTAAAGATTATAATTGCAAAGACAAGAAGACCAAAGCTGAGGGAAATGTGGATACGATGTTTGAGGAGAATAAAACCCTAATTATGTTTCCTTTTTCTTTGATACAAGCTCTCATATTGGACTCAACAACTGTCCATATTGGGGTCAAATTTGTAAATTTTTTAGGAATGAATATTTCCCAGAGGATGATAGAGAAGCATATGTAAAAACATCGGGAAATCCAACCTACATCATGTACTTTCCATTTCCAACTATTCTTCCATATTAGGACATGGTTTGATGGGTATCTGGTCATATAGACCTTCAAACATATACAATGGTGAATGAATCCCGAGAAGTCATAGCATATTTTAGACTGAAAGAGATTGTGTGTATGTACAAATTAAGGAAACCAAAAATTCGGTTAGACAAGTAGTTCATGGAAGAGTTTAAAGATCAATAATTGAATTTGTTTGAATTTGTACAAGAATGGTGGTATGATGAAAGAGAATTCAAGGAAAAGTTCAATAACTTGTATCCAATTCAATATCTCAGAGAACCCTACAGGTTGTTTTCTGCTATGTTGTGCAGATTGTATGGTGAAAAATATTCTCAACTCTTCGAGTTAGAATGCGTGCCTCTTATTATTCAGATTATTGAGAAAGGTAACATTTTCAATTGCGCCTATATTTTATCCTCTGGTATTCTTCTTGCCATTAGAAAGTCAAAAGATATGCCACCTGGTTATAAAGAAGGGTTTTTCATGTCATCTTTTTTAATTGATGTTGTCTATGCCAAACATGTTTTTTCGCTTATGAATTAGCATTGGAATCCTGCTCAAATCCTTGTGCATGTTTACTGCTATCAACTATGGATTTATAAGTATAAGAAGCATTTTTTAAATATTTGTGATACTTTTATGAGCTCTCTTTAATGTTGATATTCAATCATTCATCTCCCACGTTAACTCGATAAGCCTGAGATGCTATCAAGGGTAGTGGAGATTAGTTCATAGATGAGCATTATACATACATTAGAATTTATGGATGTGATTCATCCCCTCATCTATTTCCAAAATATGTTCCAAATCGCTTGGTTTGACGAGAAATATATTTTCATACGGTAATATCGGGGATTACCCATTATTTACTTGAAAAATTAAATAAATTGTGGCCTTCTTTCCCTATAAATATTGGAATATACGATTTAATGAATGCTCCTTGTGCAAGAGTAGAGGAGAAACACCTTGAAGGTCTTTGGCTCTGCACTGAATATTTCAGAAAGCATGATCCTAATGGGATTATCAAAGAGCATTGTAGGATGGTTACATTTTCTAAGGCTTATCAACATGATCAATGTTCATTTGATATTATATTCCAAGGTGCTTAAACATATGAGGAATTCCTAGAAAAAAATAGGAATATTGAAGACAATCAAGAGAGGGAAAAATTATTAGTTTTACAAGAAAAAAGAAGGAAAAGAGAAATAGAATAAAGATAGTGGTTGAAAAAAGAAGAAAAATAAAAGAAATTTGGATAAAGAAAACACCAAGAATAAAAAGTTGGCCCAAGAAATGAAAGATGAAGAATTGAGAAAGGAAGAATAGGCTAAGATTCTAAAAGAAGAAGAAGATCGAACTGATTAAGGGAAGATGAGGAACAAATTAAAAGATTGAAGAGAAAAAATTAAGAAGTGACCAAGTAAGAATGGAAGTTGCTCAAAAGAAAGAGGAAGAAGAAAAATGTTACGAATTAAAGATTTCCAAGCTCAAAGAAGAAACCAGAAAGGAACATAATCATGGTCAAAGTATTACTATGGATATTTCTTAGGTTAATGTTTTATGTAGGCCAATCGCTACTTTAAGTGGAGAAATGTTTCCTATAGTAATTGACCTTCACAAATTAGAACCTATGGAGGAAATTGTTGTGTCTCTTGGAGACTACTTCTTTAGTAGTTACAAAAAAGGAATCATTAAAGGGAGACCTAAAAGGAGGAAACTAGGTATTATTTATGTGGAAACACCAAAACATGTTATGGTTTTGGATGTAGTTGGTTCAAATCCCAAACATATTGCAAAATAAACAACTTCGACTTTGAGAGTTTTTGCTAATGTAAATTCATGAATAGTCAATGAATTCTCAAATGAGAATTGGATAGACAAATGGCACAGATGGCATTTCTTGAAGAAAGGCTAAGGCATCAAAAGACCTCGATTGAGGAAAATAAAAATCAACAAATTATCTAGATAGTTGAACAACATAGGGTACAAATGGTTACTTATGAGGATATTCACAAGCAAGAAATAGATAAATTAAAAGAACATTTGAGGAAAGTCTCTGCCATTCATGAAAAATATGAATAACATTTAAGGGATATTTTTTAGCATCATCAAAATAAGGTAAGCACATTGGAGGAACAAATAAAAAGACTTAAATTTAAAAAATATTATCTAGAATTTTTCAAGTCTGAAGCACTTTCTTTCAATTCTAATATCAAGGATGTTTAAAATAATTTTTATAGAAAGTTGAGCGAGATTGAGAAATAACATCATGGCAGTGCATGCATCTTCTAGAGATTTACTTTGTGTGAGTTTTCGAAACATCCGACGTTTCAAGTAGACACTCCACCCATTATTACAATTGATTTTCCTCTGATGATGGGTGGAGTGTTCACTCGAAATTTCGAATGTTTCAAAAAATCACACACAATTAAATCTCTAGAAGATGCATGCACTGTTATGGCCAATTGTGAAAAACTACACACTAAAATATCATCATGATTTACTCAAATTCTTTGATCGGGTAGAAGCTCAATTCAAAGGAAACATGGATGCTCATGTATCCTTTTTTAAAATTTGTGGTTGGGAGAATAAAAATATAGAATCACTTGAGATCATTCCAAGAAAGACTAGCAAAGAGAAGGATCATACTCAAATATTACTAAATTCTTGGTCTAATTCTTGTACACATGCATATTGGATTGATGATGCCAATAAGTGGTGTTCTAAACTATGGAATTTCATTATTAATATTATTAATGACTTTGATATTCCAATTGTTGAGAATATTGGGCAGGATGCTCCAAGTCAGTCCAAGCTAGTTATGTCTTGCAAATTTAGAACAACAAAGAGATCCCAGTGCAGAGAAATTTTCTTCAATTAGAAATTTTGATAGTGTTTCCCTCTAGGAATTTGTAACTATACCTTCAAAGTGCTCTTGAATGATTTATTGTTTCTTTTCAAATTTAGAAAATAAAAGCCACTGTATCACCAACAAAATCTATCAATGCAAGTTGAGCTTAGACAATTTGAACCATCAACTTATTTCATGCATGACAGATATTTACAATAAATGGGAATTGTATTTTAAGGAAAAGGACGATAAGTCAAAAACATAAACTTATGTTCATGTAATAGAAAAGTAACCAGATATCTTGTTTTGGGTAATTAGGTGTAACTAAAAGATTTGGAAAGATGACCTTATTTTTTAATATAAGGTGAGCTCCTCCTCAGGGGATGGGGCCGAAAACATCTTGAACTTTGCTTGTATATTCATGTCAAGTTGAGTAAAAGATCAAGGATGGTGGATTTTTGAAGGCATTCATGGTTTAGTGTAAGAGATATTTCTATTACATTTTATGGATGAATTGAATTGTAGAATTCTTTCTATTCACGTGAAATTATTTATCTTGTTGCGAGATCAATATGATTAGTTCTTTGATTGGTCATTAATAAGGTATGGGAATGTATAAAAAAATATTTTTAAATAATTATTTGTTTTAAAAAAAAATTTAATGCAATTGAAATCATATAAATTACTGAGTTAAAGAATTATTTCTTAAGATTAAATAATTCATTATTCACTATCATTGTTTTAATTCTCCTAGCTAGGATAAGTTATACTATTTTTTAAATTCTTTTATTTTATTTTCAACAAATTTCTTAGAGTGGAAAATTGGGCCCACATTTCAGTTGGAGTTTTCCATTCCAAATGAGAGTGAGTCTAATTGGGATTCACCATCAAGCAACTCTCCCCTTTGTTGACTAGATTATTTTTCCCACGTCAACAGGTTCTAAGTTGGATTGTTGATCATAATACCATTATCTTGATTCAAGAAATTGCATTCTCTATTGATTTGCATAGCCTCTCTTATAAACATCTTAGATTAACGAGTCATCAACCTTAGCAAGAACCTTGTCGATTTTCAATATATATGTGATGAATAGTGACTTGGTAATGACATGAGAAGGTTGTGAGTTGAGTGACTTCACTCCATATTCGTACTATGCTCTTTTATTCTTACTTGTGTTTAACACCTGATATCTCCAATATATGACCTACCACATGAGGAAGTAACTTTACAAACATATTTTTGTAATGAATGGTATATTTGATTCTCAACATATGTTAGCTTGTTTCTTATTGTATTAGACTAAGCTAGGATATTTTTTTATGCTTCTTTCTAAGAATTCTCACCAATTTCTCACTAATTCCGTCTTTGGGGAAAATTATTTTATGTTAATCAATCATTTTTTATAACCATTTTTTTTAAAATATTTCTTCCAAATAATTTTTATATGCTTCCTTCTTAGAATTCTCACCAATTTGTCATTAGTTCCTTCAGGAAGAATTATTTTATGTTACCGAATCATTCTTTATAACCATTATTTTAAAATATTTCTTTAAAATAGTTTTTATATGCTTCCTTTTAAGAATTCTCACCATTTTGTCACTAGTTCCTTCTATATAACAACTCAGAATTATTTTATGCTAACCAATGACTCTTTGTAACTTTTTTTTTAAGACTTCCTTGAAGTGATGTGTTGTTTTAATAATTTAGTATTTTGTCTAATAAAATTTATGTTGCAAATTCCATCCATATACAGTAACGACCCCATCGTTATGAATACAAGCGACTCAACGCAAAAGCAAATATTTTTTTTTAAGTAGGAAGACCACAACGACAACAGTTAAACAAAACAACTTGGCGATGAACACAATGCACGCAGATCAGGCAACAGAAAACCATGACTCAACATACTAGCACATCATGCAACTGGACGAAACATGTGATAACCAATAGACAGATAAATATGACTACCTGCTCGACACAAGCAAGACAATGCCTACAAGCTAAAGGAAAACATAAACAAACCCGACACAATGGCTTCAACGACTAGTAACTAGAAACCTCTATGACGCGCAAAACCAAACACATTAAGGCATTACAACCAAGTACCAACATCCATTACAATGAACAATATGCCCACATCGGGAAGCACAAGACTCCGGCCAGGTTATCATTTGCATCTATCCGTCAGGGCACGTAATGATCCCCTCATCAGGAATCATGTCGTCACAAGGCGATAGGCGTGACATTGATCATGGTGCAACATAACATATCTATAACTTTAACCCAAGATAAATACCTCACGCTAGGAGACTGAATCATCTGTCAATAAATACACGAAGACTATACCCAAGCACCCAAGCAACAAGTCGACAAGACGCAAGGTGACATCAGTCAAATTAAATTGCGCAACTAACCGAATGATTTCTTGTTTTATTATGAGGCCCCTTTTTAGGAAGTCTCCCACACTGTAAAACAAAATAATTGAATAATATCTAAAAATTCATGTGCACGAATATTCTATTTTAATTCTACATATAGTAGAATGTTAATTGAAAGATAGCTTACTCATATGTGATACAAGAAATTAGCACTTACATTTTGTTATGCCAAATTAGTGTTTACCATCATAAACAAAGTAAAGTAATATATTAAGAACATGAATTAAAGGGGTTTTCTTTTTGGATTAAAGAGAACTTCCACCTCATCTTATCAGTCAGTTTAAAATTGTTGTCCAGAAATCATTATGTTATCTAACAACAATATGTTAACTAACAATATCGCTATCTAAAGACAATATGCCAACTAACAACAATATGCTAACTAACAATGCTATATAACAACATGCTATCAACGATAAATTCACTGTCTAAACAGTGGATAAATTCGTTGTCTAATAAAATCATTATCTAATAAAAATGTTGTCTAATAAAATTCGTTGTCAGACAACCAATATTGTTGCCTATTAATAAATCCATGTCTAACATAATAGCCCTGTCTATTAATATTGTTGTCAACAATAATTATCGCTATCCATTATTAAACGTTGTCTAGAAATGATAACTTTGTCTAACACATATCGCTATCGATGAAAAACACAGTCTATATACAAATTGTTGTCTATATATAAATGGTTGTCAGGCATTGATGTTTCTGTCGAACGAATATATCACTAACTCTTAAGAAGTGGTTGTCTAGAAATATTTTTATGTTGTCTAAGATATCGTTGTATATCAAGGATTTCCTGTCTAACAATTTTATATTACTATCCATTAATAATGATTCACTGTCTAACAATATTATATTATTATTTAACAATGAATCATTCTCTAACAATATTATATTGCTATCCATTAATAACATCCATCTAGAATTGATATTGTTGTCCCATAATAATAATTATGTCCATTAATATTCATTGTCAATCCATGCCAATGCCAATCCATTCAAATTCCAATCCATTCAAGTGTTATTCAATGCCAATCCATTCAATCACTATTAAATGCCAATACATTCAATGCCAATCCATTCAATCAATATTCAATGCCAATCCATTCATTCACTATCAATCACAGTGGTAAGAGTTGGGTGAATTCGTGGTGTCAAAGCTGGGTAAATCGCCCAGAAAACCGTGGGGAAAAAGGTTGTTTAATATTCCATAAATCGTGATGAAAATGTGGTGTAAAAACACCCAGAAAAATGCCCAGGTATATGAAGAACATTTACTATTGATAGACTGATCATTTATGCAAGAATATAATGATTATAACATCCAGTGCAGAAGGTATGAATATTCCCGAATTTGCCCAGGTATGAAGAACATTTACTAATGACATACATAACATTTATGCAGGAATGTATATTTAATTTCAACTCTTAGAATTTACAAACTTCGTGGGTGAGAATCAAGTCTAAACCTTACTATAATGTGTGGCAAAAGAGAGTTTCAATCAAATGTTGTCATCCATTTTCATATTTCACTCAATATGATAAAAAAAACATGAGATGAAGAAAAATCATAACAATGGAGATATCAATAACTGAGGCGAACAATAATTCCATAATATCCATTCCTCCATTCCATTTGCATTGGTTATATAGAAATTTATGAGACAATTCTTCACATAATTAATACTGGAATTGAATTTAACAATTTTAAAATTTCTAGTAGATTTCCACTCGTTCTACAAAATTTTGAAATAGATCAAGAACATGATTATTATCGCATCAACCAAGGAATATTTCCATACATGTTTAATATACAATTAAACCATTATTACACAATATAAAACTACAAATCAAATACCCAATAATGGAAATACTCACAGATTAAAATTGATTTAAGGAAAATACATGATAATGAAAATACTCACATGCAGTGGATTCTGTCAATAAAAACATAGAGGAAGGATAGTTCGGATCCCTAGGAATTTACACAAATCGTAGAGTAAGAAGAGGAAATTTTGGTTGTTCACAGTAAGGAATTTTCTAGGCAGAGAAAGGATCCGACAGTTATTATCTATGCATAGGAAAGAAGGGCATTTAAATCTCAGTCTTAAACACCAGAGTGAAGACAGACGATTAGGCTCCTGGCTGACTGCTCAGGTACAGACTAATAACTTAAGGATAAGGGATAGAAGTTAAACAAATTATTTTTCTTTGTATTAAATCAATAAAAACAAACGCAGAGAAGTCATTGCAATCAAATCTTGGGTTCGCAATGGGAAATCAATTCGAAATACAATGAGCATAAGGATGGGATGACTTTAATTTCTCTGATCAAATGTTGGGCTCATCAAGACAAGTTATTGAATATAAAATGAAATCTCTGGATAGTGTGACGTTGATTAAACATAAACCTTAACACAGTAGAAGTACATTATTGAAGGCGCGGGAAAAATATTTAAAACACCATTCAATACAAATATACACATGCGTACCATAGTCAAATGCGAAAGCTCCGAGTCGTTGTCCCACGCACGCTCCATCCAACTCCTGCTTGCCGATCGATGTGACCTCACCAGTACCTCCCAGCCAATGTTAGGGGTACTCCTCTTCCCCTTGAGCCCCCCAAGCCGCAAAGGGTCCATGCACACAATACCAAAGAATGCTAGTACCCAGCTTGCCTCGCAAGGTCAAGATACCATTGATTACCCGAGCTGGGTATCCCAACTCCCACAAGAGAAAGTTCAGTCAAGATAAATTTCAGCAGCGTAACCTTACACAAAAATATGTGATCCATACTCCTCCTCCTCCATCCTTTTATAGAGTTTTCAAGCAATTAGTTTCCCCAAATTCTCATTAAATACCATTTTCATTTAATTAATTTTGAAAAACCTCCCCCGTACACATGTTGCTCGATCCCCTAATTGCACCAGAAAATACATTTTTATTAATTAATTAATTGTTCTTATTTCCCTCACCCACCTAAAGCATCCCTAAAAATGCTCCTCATTGTCCCAATATTCCCTTACAATTCTTAAATGACTTACGCCTTACTTAATTCCTAGTTGATTTCATAAATAGAAAGTTCCAAAGGCTATATTCCTTACTAAGTTAGACATTCAACGTTTTCTTTAAGTTTCCCCCTTTTCTTTAAGTTTCCCTTTTCCCTTAAGTTTCCTTTTTCTTTTAAGTTCCCCCCTTTTTCCTATTTAAGTAAAAATCAATGTAGCAAGTGTAGATAAAATAATCATTTACCCTAATCACCCCCATGGCATATCAAATATGCATTATTACTATTTCCAAGCTCTGGTATTCTGGTAGAGGAATTAATAATAATAATTTAAGTAATAATGCACTTGGGTTTTTTTGAACTGCCAGGGTTTGGAGCAACTACAAGCTAGGGTTAGGCAATCGCGAGCATAGCAGAGGACAACATGACCACCAAAGGGGGAGGTAATGGAACTCTCTCATACAAGCAAGTAGTGGTGGACAAGGGGAAATATCCAAGAGGCGTGGGTTTCAAGGCACCAATGAAAATCACCTCGGGATCAGGCCCAGAAAAGAGTCAGGAAAGGAACCAGGGAAAACGAGATTGCATGGGGGAAGAAGCCAGAAAAACTTAGAATGTTGCGCAAGAAACAGTGAGACCTAATGGGGCAGAAGGGCATAACCTGTGTAAACCTAAAACAACAATGATACCCAAGGTAATCTCGGAGGACCCGCAAATGCAACTCTACAAGGACCAGATGAAGATGCATGTGCTAATCTGCAAGTTTATGGGTTTGTGGCCCATAGAAAGAACATTGCACAACTCAATTAAATATCACTGGAAGCCAAGCGGAGAAGTGGAGCTCCACCTGGGCTCGAAATGTGTTTTCACGGTGGTATTCATGAATTTTGAAGACAAGGATAGGGCCTTTGAGGGGGGGGCATACTTCCACGCCTCAGCAGGACTGTACATGCGACCTTAGAAGGAAAAATTCTCCCTAGAAAAAGAGACTTTCAAAAATGTACCTATCTGGATGAGATTTTACTCCCTGAAGTTAGATTACTAGCTACCCTCTACCTTCGAAGCAATAGGGAATAAAATAGGAAAATATGTGAAGACTTCATAAGCCACCCTAAAAGGGAGATATACATCCTACACAAGAATATGCATAGAGATGGATGTGTTGGGAGCACTCCCAGAAGCCATAAGTCTGAAATTCAGGGATAAGGAATTGATACAAAACATAGACTGCGAGCAGATCCCCTTCAGATGCAGAAGATGCCATGAACATGGACACTTAATTAGAGAATGTCCTCTCAATAAAAAACAAGAAGTGGAAAGCACCAAACCATAGAAGGATGAGGATGAGTTTATAAATATGAACCACAGAAACAAAGCTAACAAGAAACCAAGTAAAACCCCAACAGGGAGAAACTCGGAGGCCAAGAATAGAACAAAAGGACAGAACAAAACCAACAAAGGGACAAAAAGAGGAAAGGAATCGGCAAAATCTCAAGAAGCCAGAGAACAAGCAACAAATGAGCCCACAGATAGCCCAAGTAAAAAGAAGGAATAGGGGGGTAGCACAACTCCTATGGACGGAGGAACCAGAGATGCCAACACCCCCATGTAGGAAGCAGATGGAGATTCGGACATGACCCCAAGTGAAGTTGGCATGGAGGAACATGATCTCAGAGACCTTGGGTAAAGGGAAGGGATAGATCTCCCAAACATATTGGAACAATTGAAGAGGCGGGGAGTAGACAACGTACCAACGGAGGAACTAGACCACATCCAATACATGTTCCTCCTAAGGGAGGAAGCCAAATCCATAGGGCTCAAGTGCACACATGGGGAGATAGGAAACCTAGGAATCAAAGCTGGCAAGGGACAACCACATCTCTCACCCAAGCATATGAGAAGGAAAAAAGGAAGGAAATCAAATAGCGTATCCCTATAGGAGCTCAGGGCGCTGCTGATAAACTCAAGTAAGATCAATAATATCTTCCCCAAATCCCCCCCACATGTTTAAATGAATATTATAACATGGAATATAAGAGGCCTAAACAACCAGCGAAAGCAGAGAATCCTCAAAAGTAGACTCAGGAAAGAACAACCGGACCTCTATTTCATCCAAGAGACAAAATGCACTACAGACAAAATGGAAACGATCAGCAAAAAACAAAGGAGAAAGTACAAGATGGTGGTGGTCGAAGGACAATAGATGGCAGGAAGTATTCTCACCTTGTGGAACCCACAAGTGCTGAGCCTAATAGTAGATGAAGCTACCAAGCACACGCTTTTGGTTAGCATGCAAATCATTGGAAATACGGAGGTGATTCAATGCACCAATGTGTATGGACCCCAGATGGTAGAGGAAAAGAGAAGAATGATTCTATACCTAGAAGACCTAAAAACCCGATCCAACAACCTCCATTGGATCCTGACAGGGGACTTCAACATCATCACATCACTTGCATAGAAAAAAGGAGGTACTGGAATATTGGATAGAGATGCAGAAGACTTCTCAATGTTCATAGACACAACGGAGATGGTGGACATCAAAACTAACAATGGAAAATTCACCTGGAACAATAAACAGATGAATAAACATTAGGTAGCGACAATACTAGACAGATTCTTGGTGTCGAAGTCTATCATTCTGCAGGGGTTAACCTTAGACTGCAGCATCCTCCCCTGGGGAGGTTCTAATCACTGGTCAATCCAAATGGAACCAGACTTCCAAACCACACCAAAGAATAGACCTTTCATATTTGAGAAATTTTGAATCGAACACCCCACTTCCAAGGAGAATATCAAATAGTGGTGGTGGGAGGAACAACCATAGAAAGGGACAAGGATGTTCAAACTCTATAAGAAACTAAATCACATCAAATATAATCTCAAGGAGTGGAACAAGTAAATCTTTGGAAATATAAACCAAGAGAAAACAAATATTGAAGACAAAATGAGAAAAATCCAGGAAATATGCATAGCCGAGGGAAACCATTGCCAGAAGAAACCACAATAAAATCCTGAAAATTAAGGATCAGGATGGGATCGAGAGAGAATCCCACAAGGAGATTGAAAATACTCTAGTAAACCACTTCCATGGGATAGCCCAAGAACCCAACAAAGACAGAACGAAGGCCATCCAAAGGATAACTTATCACATCCTTCGTTTATTCACCGAGGAACAAAATAACAACTTAAACAAACCCATAGCTACAGAGGAAATTGACCAAGTGATCTAGGATATTCCCAATGGGAAGGCCCCAGGCCTAGATGGTTTCACAGTGGAGTTTTTCAAAGCCTATTGGGAAGTGGTCAAACATGACATTTATAGGGTAGTGGAGGACTCCATATGGACAACCTCCATTTTCAAAGTGCTAAATTCTACAATGATTACTCTAATCCCCAAAGAAAATGAAGCCAGGACCCCTGACCGATACAGACCCATAGCTCTATGCAATGTGGTTTACAAGATAATCTCCAAAGTCATAGGCAATAGATTGAAACCCCTCCTACCCACACTGATTTCACAAGAACAGGTGGGTTTCGTGGAAGGAAGAAAAATCATGGACAACATCATCCATGCCCATGAACTAATCCACACCCTAAAAATTCAGAGGAGAGGGGGGAAATGATAATACAATTGGACCTAGAAAAATATTTTGACAAAATTAGCTCGCACTACATGGTCAAGACTCTAGAATCCTTTGGTTTCACCTAGCACTGGATCAACTGGATTTTCAACCTAGTTTCCACGACAAGTTACTCGCTCCTAATAAATGGATCCCCAACTAAACCTTTCTGGCCTATGAGAGGCATCCGACAAGGAGACCCACTTTCCCCCTTCCTTTTCATTCTGATGATGGAAGGTCTTAGTCGAAGCATAAAAAGTGCAACAGTAGCAAGAGAAATAATAAGCATCAAACCCTTCGAAAAATGGCCTACTTCCACACACCAATAGTTCATGGACGACACCTTACTCCATGACACACCCACAATCAAGGAAGAAAAATCTTATAAAAGAATCTTAGAAGATTTTGGGGAAGCCTCGGGGGCTAATATCAACCACTCCAAATCTATGATCTACTTCTTCAACACCAACCCAACAATCCAAAGAAAACAGACCAATATTTTGGGTTTTGAACGCAAAACACTCCCAACCAAGTACTTGGGCATTCCCCTGACAGAAAAAGCATACAAAATGTCAACATGGGAGGGAGTGATCAACAATTTACAAGAGAGGGTGAAAAATTGTACGTATAGATCCCTCAATCTAGCGGGGAGACTCATATTGACCAAGTTCATTTTCCAAGCAATTCCAACCTATATGATGTCTGTATTTCCAGCCCCCAAAGGAATACTACAAAAACTAAGAAACATCCAAAGGGAATTCTTATGGCATGGAGAGGAAACAAAGAAAAAATGGGCCCTAGTGGCTTGGGAGAAGATCTGAAAACCAAAAAGCAAAGGTGGTATGGGGCTACAAGACCCACAAGTAACCAACGATGCATACGGGGAGAAACTCTGGTGGCGATGGGTCAAAGAAACTTCTACACTGTGGGTAAACCTCTGGAAGGACAAGTATGCCCTGGACATAAACGACCAGGACTGAATCCACTTTAGGGGCACCAGGGAGGGATCAACCATCTGGAATCTAGCTTGGTGCAACAAAACTTGGATCCAGACACACATCTTTTGGGAAGTGAGGAATGGAAAAACTGCCAGATTCTGGGAGGATGCTTGGCAACAAGAACCCAAAATGGAAAATCTGGGCAGGGAGGAACTCCAATAGGACATGACTGTGCAAGGAAAAACCAGAGTCTACCATTATTGGAAACAGGAAACAGATCACAACAGATGGAGAATCTGGGACAATCTCAGTTTTCAAAATAGAGAACGGACCGCAACAAGCGTGAAAGCGGTGGAGGAGGAACTGGGGAAAAGGAAAATTGCAGTCTCAGAAGAAGAGGACCAACTGAGATGGGGACAAAAATATGGCGGGGAATTCAACTTGAAATAAGTCCGAAATTACATTGTGGACCAGGACCAAGAAGATCTAGCGCAACAATGGGATAAGCTTTGGAACAACCTCCAATGGCCAAAAATTAAAATTTTCAAATGGTTAGTACTTCACAACTGAATCCTAACTTGGGAAAACCTAAGGAAAAGGGGATTTATCTTCCCATCACCATGCCACCTCTATCAAGCTAAGGAATAAATAATGAATCATCTCCTCGACGAATGCAACTACACATCAGAGATCTGGGACTGGGATGCAGGTATCTTTCAACGGTCTAATAGGATCTGAGGTAACATCTGCGCAACCATCAATAACTAGAATGAGAATTACAGTGAAAATGAAGAGGTGAACCTCTATTGGACTCTCATTTCGGGGATGATCATATGGGAAATATGGAGAGAAAGGAACTAGCACATATTTAGGAATGAAAGCTGGCTGGAAGGGAAACTCAAGGAAACAATAATCTCCCTGATAAGAGAAACGATGCAGAGACGCAACTGCTAGACGGGAAGAATGCAACTCGCAGGCCACGACTCTCGAATCCTAGATGTTTTTCACCAGAAATATGGGCGCAACCAAACTCAAGTAAGGTGGCCACTGCAACTCCAAATAGGTGAGTGCAATTGGAATCCCCCTCCAACAGGGTCCCTCAAGTTGAATTTCGACGGGGCATCAAAAGGAAACCCATGAATGAAAATAATGGGAGGAGTAATCAGGGATAGTGATGGAAACATAATTCAGCTATACGTTGGGAGTATGGGAAACTCAACCAACAACGTCATGGAATTTGGAGCACTGGAGACCGGTTTCGAGATCCTAAGCTGAGAAAGGATGACAAACACCATCGTGGAAGATGACTCCATGCTAGTTATCAACACAATGAAGAGACTCCAAAATGGCACCAGAGTGGGAAAACTTCAAAGGCACTGGCACTTAGCACACTCCCTAC
This sequence comes from Picea engelmannii, assembly GCA_009831015.1. Lineage (NCBI taxonomy): Eukaryota > Viridiplantae > Streptophyta > Pinopsida > Pinales > Pinaceae > Picea > Picea engelmannii. The sequence goes on along the minus strand of ML785306.1, from coordinate 282,620 downwards.
AAAAAATCAAGGAGCATCTGCGGATGATGAATACAATGGAGTTGCACTGGGTATGCAGGTCAACAAATGGACTAGTGGACAGAATTGCTAATGAGGGGGTTAGCAAGGAAGGACCAGAACTATACACTACCTGGAGTAACATCCCGAATAGTCAGTTTAGAACAGAGTGCATCCAACTTGCGACAAAAGACCGTGACGGAAGCCTAAGTATGGACAACCACACCTAGGAAGGAGACGCAAGGCTAACGGGCGGGCATGAAGGATCTAGGAAGAATCAAATTTCCCATCACTCAATCACAAGTTACAATGCAGAATCAAACCACACAGCAGACAGGGGTACGACACCAAGGTCCTTTCAATAGGAGGAAGTACAAGGGTAGTTCGTGGGAAGGCAGAGAAGGTAATTAGCAAGTTACCAATGACGAAGGGAAAAAGGTGTTACCATGGACAAGTATGGATACACCTCACCCAAGTACAGGTACAAGGAGTAGCATAGTTGTTTGTACAACGTGCAGGGGTAAGGGATGACGCAGGGGTTACAGCCGGGTCATCATGAGCACACATACTGAGACAGGGAATAAGGATCGAAAGGTACACAACTATGGGTAGACCATGATTACGAGGATGAGCCCTCAGCTAGGGAAACCCCATAAGAGAAGAAGAACCAAGAACAAATATAGATAGGAAAAGAGAAACTGTAGGAACTACCACATAAACTAGGGATGTGTAGATAGGAACAAGAGGAGACTCCAAGGAAAAAACTACCACAAACCAGCATAGATGGTTCGTATGAAGAAAACTCACAGTAAGAGAAGCCCCTAGGGGAAAGAACCTCTAACAAGCCCCCAGAGGATTACAAGGATGGAACAAGAGGCCAGAGAATCCATGGGCACATTTCATATGCTGGTTGAACCAAAGGGAAAAGCGATCATCACCAGGCGGGAAAAATAAATCAACACTAAATGCAAGGGTAAATCTTGGAAGGAATTGATTTAGGAAGCAGACTGGATAAGGGACCCAGGAGCCACACAGCCCAGAGTAACCCTCTACCACAAAATGATGGAGGAGGCGTGGCGAACAAAGATGTTAATAGGAAAGATGAGCTCTGAAAGGACATATGCCAGTCGGAAGGATAACAGGGACCACAAAAAACTGCTTACAGAGATCCTGGGTCGCATCAACAACCTGGAGGCTAGTACAAAATGGCTAGCTGAGGACCAGAGGGACTAGAAGGAGAAGATGGAGTGAATGGTAGCCCAATTCCACCTATACTTGTGCTACATTCATCACATGGACATCACACCAGTGGAATGGAGCCTCCACCTGTATCAGAAAGACTCGCATGATGGTCCAGTTGGATGAGAACAAGGATAGGAAGGATGAAGGAAAAAAACATCTCATCATCCTGGACTACCGCTGGGTTGACAACTAGTCAAGTCCTGTTTCTCAGCATATGGTCATGATCCTTTTATATGTTGTGTCTTTTTACATATATGTTTTTCTCTATCTCTTCAAAACTGATATGGTAGGGTTGGGCTGATTTCCCAAGGTGGTGGCCCAGCCATACCCCTCTGCTTTCTTAGAAAACTCAACTCTGAAACCCCTGTTCTGGTTTTCGTTTTGGAAGATCAGGGAGTCCCCCCTCTTTTTGTACCATAATCTCTTTTAGTAATGCAGGAATCTACNTTTTTTAACTAAAAATTAATTTAGAAAATGTAGATAAAAAAAACCATTTACCCTCTTTTCTTTTTAACTAAAAATTATATTAGCAAATGTAGATAAAAACAACCATCACCCCTTTTTTTAAAATTTAATCCTTCATTATAGTTTTTACTTTAATAATTAAAGTTTGAATTTCTTTACCCCCTTCTTGTTATATGTCTAATTATTTTTGTTCAGAGGTTCTACTTAGACCTAGGTTTTAAATTCACTAGGCTGGGCAAAATTTTTAATGGAAAAATTGTTTTTAACTTTACTTAACATATCATTCATTTTAAGGTCGACTAGGTCCTAAGGAGGCATAGTTTTCTAGGTACTAGGTTTATTCACTTACCAGTTAAAATCGCGACGTGCCCTTCAGGACGCATTATGTGCTCCAACGGTGCCACTCGCTTCTTTCGGTTTTCCTTGTGCGACGTTCCCTTCAAGACGCACTATGTTCTCCAAGAGTGCCACTCCCCTATTTTTGTTTTATTTATGTGATGTGATATTCAAGACGCACTACGTGCTCCAAGGGTTCCACTCGCCTCTTTCTGTTTTATTTGCGTGATGTGCCCTTCAAGACGCTCTACGTGCCTCAAGGGTGCCACTCGCCTCTTGACTGAATTTGGTAGACAACAAACTCCTGGAGTCAATAGTCCACCAGGTGAGCTTGTGGGAGACTAAGGGCCTCTAAGGAATAAGGCCCATACCTTATTGCATGCCCCTTAGAATCATCATGAGAGACTGTCACAGTCCGCCCTCACGACATCGTGGGTCTTCTCAAACTATGTAATTGTTAACCTATCGTTCGAGCCACGACAAGAGCTCTAGTAGGATGTGGAAGGGTTGTTGCCACACCTCTCCCTCAATGACTCTGGTTGTCGTGCATGACCCCTCTACTCCACATGTGAGTCTGGTCGACAAGCTATCGTCATACGACATCCATCAACGAATCATGTCAGCAATAATAACCAATCATCGTAACATCTAATCATATGTCATATGTCACACCAACAACATTCAACCCTAACAGTCCACTTCCTGACTCGATCCAAAGTCCAAGGGGTTTCAGTGATGCCTCTGCATCCTCAATGTCCAGAGTCCTGCACACTCAGGAGAACCCAGTCAATAACACCTGTCTATGTAAATACAACAAAATGACATATCATGAAATCCACAATATCTACTAATCATAATCAAAACAACCAATAGTATCATAACCCGAATCACTTGCATGGAGGTGTCCTCGAAGAGTAAGTTTGCTCAATGTGCGCAAGAGCGAGATGTTACATACACCCCCTCTTGTTTTAAACTTCGTCCTGAAGTTTCACAGTATGTAAGTGCCGAAATAAAGTGTCTCAGAATATCATAGGTCTAGCTATCAAACAAAAATGGAAACTACTGACGCATATCATATGCGTCCTCCCAGGTTGTCGAGTGCAGACTATAGTTGTCCTACTGGACCTTGACCTGAACAATTGTTCAACGTCATAGATGTTGAATGCGATGGTCCAGGATGTGGATCGGCTCTGTCGTGAGTACACCCTCATCCGATACCTGCAAGGAACTCATGTCAACAACATGTGTAGGATCACTAACATAATATCTCAAAACAGAGACGTGAAAGACATCATGCATATGCCTCAAGGATTAGGCAATGATAGTCAATAGGCCACAGGCCCTCTCTTTTCCACAATCTCATAGGATCCCAAGAACCTAGGAGAGAGTTTATCACCCTTTCCAAACTTGATCGAACTCTTATGCGGTTTCACCCACAAGAAGAATCGATCACCAACTTCATAACTACGATCGATACGACGCACATCAGTATAACTCTTATGTCAATCCTACGCTTCCTTTGTCCTTTATCTTAGGGTTTTCATTTGGTATTCCATTTCTTGGATCGCTTCAGGTCCCACCAAGACCCTATCCTCAAGCCGATGCCAAACTCAAGGTGTCTGACATGGTCTCCCGTAAAGAAAATCGAAAGGCGCCATCTTAATGGTGCTTTGATAACTGTTGTTATATGCAAATTCTACTAGTGGCAATAATTCTTCCCAATGCTTATGTTGGTCCATCATGTACATGCGCAACATATCCTCCAAGATTTGGTTTTTTCGATCGATTTATCCGTCTGTCTCTGGGTGATACGCGGTACTAAAGTTAAGTTGGGTTCCCAAGGCCTCTTGGAAACTAGTCTAAAATCATCTTGTAAGCATCGATCCTCTATCAGATATAATCCTCTTAGGCACGCCATGCAGCCTCACAATCTCATTGATGAAAACTCTAGTTATTTCAGGTGCCTGAAAGTCCTACGCACAGGAATAAAATGAGCACTCTTCGTCAAAATGTCAACTACCAAAAAAATTGAGTCGTGTCTCCTTGTCATCAGTGGAAATCCAACTATGAAATCCATCGAATAACCTCCAATTTCTATTCCGAAATAGTGTGCGGATGTAGTAATCTTATCGGATGTCTATGTTCAACCTTCACCTACTGAAATTCTATACATATTGTCACGTAGTTGACTATGTCTTCCTTCATTCCTTTCTAGAAGAATAAGGGTTTAAAGCCTGCCATCATCTTCGTGAATCCTGGGTGATCCATGTACACTACTCTATGAGCCTAATTTAGGATCAAACTCCTCAACTCGTCGTTTTGCAGTACGTAAATTCGACTTTTAAATTTCAATAATACGTCATTTTCCATAGTAAATCCTTGACCTCTTTGTACTAGTCATTGTCGCACTGTAAAGTTAGAATATTTTCACGTAGATTGAAGATTCGTCTGAAGAGGCATCACCGAAAATATGTGTGGTCTCCAACTCAACACATCTGGAACTCTGTTCATTGTTCCTTTTATGTAAGTAATCTCGAAATCGTACTCGCTAAGCAATTCTGACCTACGTCGTTGTCACGCGTTCAAGTCACTCTGCGTAAAGATGTGTTCTAGACCACAGTGGTCCATTTTTAGTTTGAATTTCCGTCCAATCAGGTAGTGTCTCCAAAATCTCAAGGCATAAACAATGGCTAACAAATCCAAATCATGCATCGCATAGTTCTCCTCATGCCTTCTCAACTTTCTCGATATGTAAGAGATCACTCGACCATCTTGCATCAAGACTCTGCCTAAGCCTTCTTTGGATGTGTCAGTGCATACCAAGAAGTACACATCCATGTCATGGAACTTTAGTATCGATATTGTCGTCAACAACTCCTTGAGCCTTTGAAATTCCTCCGCGCATTTCTCGGTCCAAAAAAACTTCTTGTTCTTCTTCTGCAATTCCGTATTCGGATTTGCTATCTTCAAAAAACCCTCGACGAACCATCGATAGTATCCCACTAAAACCATGAAGCTACGCACTTTGGGGACATTCATCGACACAAGCCATTCCATAATATCTTTGACCTTTGCGGGATCCACAACAATACCTTCACCGAAGATGACGTGCCCTAAGTGGTGGGTCTTCGATTGATAAAACGAGAAGTTAGACAATTTCCCATACAATTTTTTCTCTCGCAAACACCATGGTACCAAGAGCAAGTTTTCGTCATGCTCCTCCATCGTCCGAGAGTAAATCAAAATATCGTCAATGAATACTTAGATGAACTTGTCCAAGTATTCACAGAACACCCCATTCATCCAACTCATAAATACCTCAGGGGCGTTTGTCCGTCCAAAAGGTAAAATAGTAAACTTGTAATGTCCAAACCTCATCTTAAAGGCAGTCTTAGGGATGTCATCCTCCTTGATCCATAAATGGTGATACTCTAATCTCAAGTTGATTTTTGAAAACATCGTTGTGCCTTTCATATGATCAAACAGATCATCAATCCTTGGAAATAGATACTGATTCTTGATCATTGCCTTGTTCAATTGACGATAGTCAATGCAAAGTCTCCACGACCCATCCTTCTTCTGTATGAATATAACAGGTGCACCCCATGGTGACACACTTGGACGTATAAGTCGTAGGTCTAGCAACTCCTTCAGTTTCATTTTCAACTCCTGTGGTCCTCGGTAAGGAGTTCGTTGCTGAGACGTTGGTCATCGAGGTGTAGTGAAAGTGGATCCACTCTAGAAGCCACGATATCCTGGTGAATGTCTAGCTAGTGTCTGATGTTGATGCACACCAAATGACACCCGTCCTACTGGTCACACTGGAGTCCTTCTCTGAGCCCTGCTGATAATCTCCTCCTCTGCTATGAGGGCCTTCTGGACAACATCATGCAAGGTTTGAGGCATTAGAATCCTAACCTTTGCACGAATGCTGACATTAAGGCCAAACAAAAACCTATTGACCTTAATTTTCTTGGTATTCAGGTGCAGAGCATACCGAAGCAGCTCCATAAAACGGGCCTCATACTCGAGCACCGTTCAACCACCCTGTCGCAAGGCATTGAACTCATTGAGATAATGCTCAATGAATTCCTCCAATAGATACCTCTCTCGAAACCGTTCCTTGAACATTTCCCATGACACGTCTTCGACGACCATGTTCAATTGCGATAGGAGCATCTTCCACCATAGAAGAGCACTCCCCTTCACTTGAAAGACCTCCATGTAGACCTTCATTTTGGAGGTATAGTTGCGAAGTGCAAATCACATCACAATATTCTCCAACCATGCCTCGGTGGCTGCACCATCTGAGGCACCAAAGAACTCGGGAAATTTGACCTTCTTGAGTTTGCGGTGAAAGCTACCAGTACTGACCAGAGCGCGTGGTGGACCCTCATGGGGTTTCGATGCCCTAGCCTTATCTCAATACAGACGGCTTTTCCAAGCATCAGTCAAACATCTGGAAGAACCTTGTTAGACCCAACACATCTCGCGTGGAAAATTGCTCATGTTCAAGACATGTTCTTATCCTTGGGGGTTGGACCCCTCTAGTGTGGGTGCTACTGGAGGTGTCGCGCCTCCTCCCCTGACACCACATTGTGAACCTTCACGGCATCCTCTAAAAATGAGTGACTCATGGACCAGTTAAAGTTTTAATTAGCACTAATTGATTAATTTAAGTGTATAATTCAGTGGAAGGTGTGGCTATCCACAGTCGCAGGGTTGAACCCGCTCTAATACCATAAGTAATGACCCCGTCATTATGACTACAGGAGACTCAATGCAAAATAAAATATTTTTTTTTAAGTAGAAAGGCCACAATGACGACAACAGTTAAACAACGTAACTTGACGGCGAACACAACGCACGTGGATCAGGCAACATACAACCACGACTCAACATACTAGCACATCATGCAATTGGATGGAACATGCAATAATCAATAGGCAGATAAAAATGACTACCCGCTCGACATAAGTAAGACAACGCCTACAAGCTAAAGGACAACATCAAAAACCTCGACACAACGGCTTCAAAGAACAGTAATTAGAAACCTCTATGGCTTGCAAAACCAAATGCATTAAGGCGTTACAACCAAGTACCAACATCCATTACAATGAACAATGTTCCCACATCGGGAAGCAGAAGACTTCGACCATGTTATCATTCACATCTATCCATCATGGCACGCAATGATCCCCTCATCAGGAATCATTCTGTCACAAGGCGATAGGAGTGAAAGTAACCATGGCACAACATAACATATCTATACCTTTAACCCAAGATAAATCCCTCATGCTAGGAGACCGAATCATCTGTCAATAAATACACGAAGACTACACCCAAGCACCCAATCAACAAGTCGACAAGACCCAAGGTGACATCACTCAAATTAAATTGTGCAACTAACCGAAGGATTTCTTGTTTTCTTATGAGGCCCCTTTTTAGGAAGTCTCCCACACTATAAAACAAAATAATTGAATAATATCTAAAAATTCATGTCCACGGATATTCTATTTTAATTCTCCATATAGTAGAATGTTAATTGAAAGCTAGATTACTCATATGTGATACAATAAATTAGCACTTACATTTTGTTATGCCAAATTAGTGTTTACCATCATAAACAAAGTAAAGTAATATATTAAGAACATGAATTCAAGGGGTTTTCTTTTTGGATTAAAGAGAACTTCCACCTCATCTTATCAGTCAGGTTAAAATTGTTGTCCAGAAATCATTATGCTATCTAACAACAATACGCTAACTAACAATATCGCTATCTAACGACAATATGCCAACTAACAACAATATGCTAACTAACAATACTATCTAACAACATGCTATCAACGATAAATTCGTTGTCTAAACAACAGATAAATTCGCTGTCTAATAAAATCACTATCTAATAAAATTTGTTGTCTAATAAAATCACTATCTAATAAAAACATTGTCTAATAAAATTCGCTGTCAGACAATAAATATTGTTGCCTATTAACAAATCCATGTCTAACATAATATCCATGTCTATTAATATTTCTGTCAACAATCATTATCGCTATCCATTATTAAATGATGTCTAGAAATGATAACTTTGTCTAAAACATATCGCTATCGGTGTAAAAACGTAGTATGTATACAAATTGTTGTCTATATATAAATGGTTGTCAAGCATTGATGTTTTTGTCCAATGAATATATCGCTAACTGTTAAGAAGTGGTAGTATAGAAATATTGTTATGTTGTCTAAGATATCACTATATATCAAGGATTTCATGTCTAACAATTTTATATTACTATCCATTAATAATGATTCACTGTCTAAGAATATTACATTATTATTTAACAATGAATCATTTTCTAACAATATTATATTGCTATCCATTAATAACATCCATCCGAAATTGATATTGTTGTCCCATAATAATGATTTTGTTCATTAATATTCAATGTCAATCCATGCCAATGCCAATCCATTCAAATGCTATTCAATGCCAATCCATTCAATCGCTATTCAATGCTAATACATTCAATGCCAATCCATTCAATCACTATTCAATTCCAATCCATTCAATCGCTATCAATCGTAGTGGTAAGGGCTGGGTGAATTCACGGTGTCAAAGATGGGTAAATCACCTAGAAAACTGTGGGGAAAAATGTTGTTTAATATTCCATAAATCGTGGTGAAAATGTTGTGTAAAAATTCCTATAAAAACTCCCAGGTATATGAAGAACATTTACTATTGATAGACTGAGCATTTATGCAGGAATATAATGATTATAACAGTCAGCGCAGAAGGTATGAATATTCCTGAATTCGCCCAGGTATGAAGAACATTTACTAATGACAGACAGAGCATTTATGCAGGAATATAGATTTAATTTCAACTCTCGGAATTGACAAACTTCATGGGTGAGAATCAAGTCTAAACCTTACTGTAATGTGTGCCAAAAGAGAGTGTCAATCAAACGTTGTCATCCATTTTCATATTTCACTCAATACGATAAAAAAAACCTGAGATGAAGTAAAATTATAACAATGGAGGTATCAATAACCAAGGCGAACAATAATTCCATAAGAGCCATTCCTCCATTCCATTTTCATTGGTTATATAGAAATTTCTGAGACAATTCTTCACATAATTAATACTGGAATTGAAATTAACAGTTTTAAAATTTCTAGTAGATTTCCACTCCTACAAAATTTTGAAATAGGTCAAGAACATGATTATTATCGCATCAGCCAAGGAAAATTTCCATACATGTTTAATATACAATTAAACCATTATTACACAATATAAAACTACAAATCAAATACCCAATAATGGAAATACTCACAGATTAAAACTGATTTAAGGGAAATACATGATAATAAAAATACTCACAGGCAGTGGAATCTGTCAATAAAAATGTAGAGGAAAGACAGTTCGGATCCCCAGGAATTTACACAAATCACAGAGTAAGAAGAGGAAATTTTTGTTGTACACAGTAAGGAATTTGTTCGGCAGAGAATGGATCCGACAATTCTATGCAAAGGAAAAAAGGGCATTTAAATCTCAGTCTTAAACACCAGAGTGAAGATGGTCAATTAGGCTCCTAGCCGACTACTCATGCATAGAATAATAACTTAAGGATAAGGGACATAAGTTAAACACACTTTTTTTCTTTGTATTAAATCAATAAAAACAAACGCAGAGAAGTCGTTGCAATCATAATTTGGGTTCACCATGGGAAATCAATTAAAATACAACGAGCATAAGGCTAGGACGACTTTAAGTTCTCTGATCAAACGTTGGGCTCATCAAGACAAGTTGTTGAAAGATAAAATGAAATCTTTGGATAGTGTGACATTGATTAAACATAAACCTTAACACAGTAGAAGTAAATTACTGAAGGCGTAGGAAAAATATTTAAACTACCATTCAATACAAATATACACATGTGTACTGTAGCCAAATGCAAAAGCTCTGATTCATTGTCCTGGACGCGCTCCGCCCAACTCCCGCTTGCCGACCGATGTGACCTCACCGGTACCTCCCATCCAATGCTAGGGGTACTCTTCTTCCCCCTGAGTCCCCCGAGCCACAAAGGGACCACGCACACAATACCATAGAATGCTAGCACCCAACTCGTCTCGCAAGGTCGAGCTACCACTCATTACCTGAGCTAGATATCCCAACTCCCACAAGAGAAATTTCAATCAAGATAAAAGTTCAGTAGCGTAACGTTATGCAAAAAGATGTGATCCATACTCCTCCATCCTTTTTATAGAGTTTTCAAGTAATTAGTTCCCCCAAATTCTCATTAAATTCCTTTTTCATTTAATTAATTTCGAAAAACCTCCCCCATACACATGTTGCCCGATCCCGTAGTTGCACCAGAAAAATACATTTTTATTAATTAATTAATTATTCCTATTTCCCTCACCCAACTAAAGAATTCCCAAAAATGCTCATCGGTGTCCCAATATTCCCTTACAATTCTTAAATGACTTACGTCTTACTTAATTCCTAGTTGAGTTCATAAATAGAAAGTTCCAAAGGCTAGATTCTTTACTAAGTTAGACATTCAACTTTTTCTTTAAGTTTCCCCCTTTTCTTTAAGTTTTTTTTTTTTTCCTTAAGTTTCCTTTTTCTTTTAAGTTTCCCCCCTTTTTGTATTTAACTAAAAATCAATTTAGCAAGTGTAGATAAAATAACCATTTACCCCCTTTTCTTTTTTTTTTAACTAAAAATTAATTTAGCTAATGTAGATAAAAACAACCATTTACCCTCTTTTCTTTTTAACTAAAAATTGAATTAGAAAATGTAGATAAAAACAACCATTACCCCTTTTTTAAAATTTAATTTTTCATTATAATTTTTACTTTAATAATTAAAGTTTGAATTTCTTTACCCCCTTCTTGTTATATGTCTAATTATTTTTGTTCATAGGTTCTGCTTAGACCTAGGTTTTAAATTCACTAGGTTGGGTGACATTTTTAAGGGAAACATTGTTTTTAACTTTACTTAACATATCATTCATTTTAAGGCTGAATGGGTCCTAAGGAGGCATAGTTTTCTAGGCACTAGGTTTATTAACTTACCAGTTAAAATCACGACGTGCCCTTCAGGATGCACTACGTGCTCCAAGGGTGCCACTCACCTCTTTCTGTTTTCCTTGTGCGACGTGCCCTTCAAGACGCACTACGTGCTCCAAGGGTGTGACTCGCCTCTTTTCGTTTTATTTGCGTGACATGCCCTTCAAGAATCACTACGGGATCCAAGTGTGCCACTCGCCTCTTTCCATTTTATTTGCGCGACATGCCCTTCAAGATGCACTACGTGCTCCAAGGGTGTCACTCGCCTCTTGACTAAATTTGGTAGACGTCAAACCCCTGGATTCAATACTCCGACATGTGACCTTGTGGGAGACTAAGGGCCTCTAAGGAATAAGGCCCCTTCCTTATCGTGTGCCCCTTCGAATCATTATGAGAGACTGTCACAGTTCACCATCATGTCATTGTGGGTCTTCTCGAACTAGGTAATCGTTAAACTACAGTTCGAGCCATGGTGAGAGTGCTAGTAGGATATGGCAGGGCTGCTGCCACACCTCTCCCTCAATGTCTCCGGTTGTCATGCGTGACCCCTCTACTTCACATGTGAGTCTGGTCAGGAAGTTATCCCCATCCTGCATCCATCAAAGAATCATGTCAGCAATAATAATCAATCATCATAATGTCTAATCATATGTACATATGTCACATCAACAACATTCAACTCTAACAATCCACTCCCTGACTCGATCAGGAGTCCAAGGGTTTTCACCGATGCCTCTGCATCCTCAATGTCTAGAGTCTTGCACACTCAAGAGAAACCAGTCAATAGCACATGTCTATGTAAATACAACAAAATGACATATCATCAAATCCACAATATCTCATAATCATAATCAAAACAACCAATAGTATAATAACTCGGATCACTTGCATGCAAGTGTCCTCAAAGAGTAAGTTCGCTCAATGCGCGTAAGAGAAAAATGTTACATATACACTTTAAATTGGGTTAATCATTACATTGAAAGATACTTTACAACTCAACATGCAACTCAACATGATATAGATGTAATGTAACATAACTTGAGAATAAATATTAGCTAAAAAAAAATCAATTCATATAAATCTTTATAGATTTATCTTAACATTAGATATATTATAAGTGGAGAGAGATTAAATAACTAAATAATTTCAAATAACTTGAAATATAAGTTTTTTAAGTACAAAACTTAGAAAAAATTTACACTTTAATTCCTTTAACACTTAATAAATTCAAAATTAAAATAAATCTAAATTAATAATAAAAACTGAAATAACTTCTATTAAAATATAATGTAATATCTAAAAACATCAAAAATAATAATTGAAAAAACTTGATTAAAATATAGCTAAAAGGAAAGTATATGAGAATAAAAGAATCTCTTAACCTGTAAGGAAGAGTCTCTCTTACATTTAATCTTTTAAGGGGATGCAAGTGTAAAGTAATCAAACCATGAGTCTGAGTCTCTCTTACATTTAAGCTTTTAAGGGAATGCAAGTATAAAGTAATCAAACCATAATTTTAATAGTAGTTACATTATATAATCTATTTTTCATATTCAATGAAGAATCTAAACAATGATTATGTAATAACGATTATATAAAGGTGTTGTTGTTTAACTGGTTTATGAAATGGCTTTTTTTTGTTTGAATTTGGTGATATAAATTTGCATAAAATTACTATTTTTTGTTATTTAAAATATATTTTTGAATGCAGAAATAGATTCAGCTTGGTAAAAAACCCCTGAGGCACTCGAATTATACATAAATAATCACTCAAATGTACTAATATAACAATTTTTCCTTGGATTTCGGAAAAATATCCTCGGAAAATATCGCCAAAAAAGTCATTTAGTAGAACGTTTAGACTACTTCTTATGTAAGGACCTCAATCAGATATAACGATAACATGAAACTCCATAAGACCATAATCAAAGGCTATGTTTTTTCGTTTCAAGCCACAGAAACGCATCCTATGCTGACAACGTATACCAGAGAAAATCTTGAAGACCAGTAGGTAGATGACCAACCGACGTTGAAGGGAACAATGCTATCAAAACAATATTGGTGTAAAAAGCTCAGTCACATATAAACAATTATAGTTCTTGCATCCAGATCAATACAATGTCGATGTAGTCCTCGTTCGAAACTCTTAGGGATACCTCAAATCCAACTATGTTAAGGGTTGGTGCAGTTTAGGTCGGAAATGATTCCTGAGTGATTTTGACGACTTAGATGTTTCAAGTTGCCTCCCTTATTAGTCCTGAGTTTATTGAGTGTAATACTTGAAGTTATGTTATTTGGATTCAAAGTATTCTAAAATTCCAAAACCAACCTAGCTAATATTAATATGGGAAGTTGTTGAAATCACATGATACATGTTCTAAGTTACATACTAAGTAGCCCCAAACTTGTTCTAGATCAATGTTATTTTCTCAAGTTGGAGCAACTTCATACTATGGTAAATGTAGATCAAATTTATTAGGATGACTTAAGTTGTGGATCATCAAATTTCACTAAGGACCCAAGTTTCAACTTCATTTCCTTTCAAAAAGGAGAATGGAAGTAGGGTGTGTTGAAAGAGGGTATTGCTTCACTTCACATCAAAGGGTTTTGAAAAAAGATGGGAAAATGGAGAGTCGAGCTTACTTCAGTTTGAATGATGAGTGCAATCGCCCATAAATTTTGAAATACTTCATCATCCCACCATCCTTCCTACCATGTAATTATATGATGTTGATTCCAGTAACGTGAAACATGAGATGGTTTCTACTTATAATTCTATAAGACTTTTCATATAAAAACAAATCATACAATTATTGAGAAGATTTGGGTGGATCGTCATGCTCAAATTTCTCTACCATCAAATAACTCACATATCACTAATTTGTTTTTCTATAATCAAATAACTCGCTTATATTAATAACTTTTACCACTACAACATTTCACTTTTATAATAAAAGAAATTTTAAAATACATAAATATTAATTATATCTAACTAAAAATTGTTGGTTGTAGAGTTTGATTATCTTCCTGATTTATAGGTCTTTTATTTTCAGTCGTGTTTATACCCCATGAAGTATTTACACCCCAGAAGTATGTACACTCTTCCACATGGGAGAGTGCAGAGGGGGATACTCCCTCTACAGGGTCCAGGGGCAAGTGGGCCCCCGAAGGAAAAATTGCCTTGTAAATGTATATTGTAATTTCATTATAAATATGGACCGTTCATTATAAGGTCGTAGATTTAACGATAGAGATTATGTTAGGGTTTTTTGCCCTAAAAGGCAACCCTCTTTTATGAGGGAAATGTATTGCGGTTATGGTTGATGGTAAATATTGTATTCTGAGATAGGAGACTGTGAGAAAAAGAAGAGAAAGTTACAGCGGGTTTGCTGTAGATTGTATCCCTTCATATGCTAGATAATAATAATAAAAAGGACCTGACAATTTCTCTAGTGAACGTAGCCCACACTAAGTGAACCACATAAATTTGTGTATCTATTTTATTGTGTATCTTCTGTGATACAACTCCATATACTTTTATAAATTAATTATTACAAACAAATTATTTCAAAATCAATGACTTTTTTTTATAAAGGCCATATACTTCTATGATATAACTCTCATATAGACACATTAAAGAAGGGATGTAATATACTCTCTTCGCAATTAATATGAAATGTCATTTTAAAGAGGAGTTTAAATTGAAATCTTATTAAGTTGTGTGATGTCATATCAGAAAATCAAGTGGAAATGTTCTGAAATAGAGTGATTTGTAGTTGAGAAAAATTAAAAATAAATATTGATTGTGGCAAGTTGCTAATTTGTGAGGAACTCAACTCCCACTCAAATTCATTTAAGTAGTACAGACAATGATTAATTTTATTTCATATAAAGAAAGAACTGAGGACGGTTATTTATATCGAAGGATTCATGGATTTGGAATTTTTATAACCACCCAAAAGAGTCGTTATAATGATATTGATATAAATAAAATTTAAGCATATATGTC
>ML785306.1:254052-267438 GCA_009831015.1 Picea engelmannii | reverse complement strand
GGGGGGGGGGGGGCAGCTCAATTGGCAAGTGCCGTGAAAATGAAGTTCCATGAGGTTTCGAGTTCAACTCCCCCGGCTTACAATGTGTGTCGCGTAAGGGGCATTGTGGCCACACCTGGAGGTTATAGTGGTAGCAGTTGAATAACACGGCCACGTGCCCAACTAGTTATTGATTCCTCCACACACACACACACACACACACACACACACACACACACATATATATATATAATTTAAAGAAAAATATTAAGAAAATCATTTTAAAATTTTTATGTAATTTAAAGTGAATGTGTTTTATATATCATAAATCAATTAATTACTAAAATTTAAAATATAATTGAGAATATCTTTTGCAACATTCCAAAATGTATTTGGAAGTTGGTTTGCACCATGTTAGAGTGAAAGTTATATAATTTTCACCATATCACTTTTAAAATTAATTCAGTGCATCAATTTTATTGGTATCGTTTTTCAATGTATTATAATAAAAACCAATGTGTTGTTTGGTTTTTCATTATATTATTGTTAAAATAAATGTAACTACTTGATTGTTCTAAATCATTTTTCACTATGTTATCATTAAAATTAATGTATCTTATAGTTTTGCATTATGCTATTGTTAAAATCAACGTAAGTACTCAATTAATTTAAATATTTTTTTCAATGTATCATCATTGAAATAAATACAACCTATTGTTTTGTTTTATATCATCGCTAAAATCAATGCAACTACTTGATGCCTATGCAGTATATCATTGTTGAAATCAATGCAATTACTTTGATTTCCCTAGGTCACTTTTCACTGAGACTTGAATGTATTCCAATGACAAGAATAGGCCTTGACTTATTTCATTCCACTCCAATCAGTGAAAATGGATTAATTCATTGCTCAATACATTGGATTTACATTGAGATTGAATGTTTCAATGTTTCTAAGTGTTGAACCCATGGATTTGAAGTAGATGGTGTATTGGCACTTTGGTCTTGAGGTTATAATCCCACCATAGTTGGTCTACTTGGATTTTCCTTTGGTGATGGGATGGTTGCATTGGTTGTAAGATTTCAAAATTCACGTTGAAATGGAGTTGAAGTGAATTTAGTACCTCCCGTCCATTAACTTTGTAGGTTCGTGACATCATTACCTCCTTTTCAACATTAACAACACAAGCACAATACAATAATTAAAAAGTTATCACTGTTAATAATAATTCAAATAACTAATACTTTTAACCTAACATGAAGGTTGAGTAAAACCATTTCCTTCATCAAAGATGAACTCACAATTCCTCTATCATGTTTAGTCAATATATTGTCCAAATGGAATTATTAAGCATTTATTTGTTAAGCAACATAAAGAACTTTGAGATATCTTCATTAAATGACGAGAGAAGAAAACAATGAAGATATGGACAAATGAATTATTTAATTTTTTTAATATCTAGTCCATATATAATATGAAGAAGGATAAACATTTTAAGAATTTGAACTTTTTGGGTTTACTATCATTATAATTCGATCATGTAATTTTTGCTAAAATTGTAATTTTGTATTGATGTAAAAATGGATTCAACATTGTCACATATTCTTGTTGCAACAAGATTGTATAATGTTAACATTCGATATCTACTATTCCTTCAATCTAAAATGATATTTATATATTTCAGGTAATTAATAAAACTAGTTTCCCTTCATATTTTGGGAAGGGGTAAATTCATACAATGTTTAAACTACAAAATATGATATTAAATCTATTTTTTTATAAATATATGGTTTTCATTAAACACTAAATTGTGTGTAATATTGAATACAATATAGTAATATATGGAGAGATGTGTAATCCCATCCTTAACAACTGCTAATTAAATTTCTAATTAAATCGCTTATTCATTATTACTTATTGTAATAGACATAAATAACCACGATTACAATAACTTTGAAAGGAGGCTTGATTTCGTTCAATATCTCAAATTAATGCAAACCAAAGGACTATATGTACATCTGAGAATGGGTCATACATTGATGACGAGCAATAAGCACTTTGTTGTAGAGCATGTAATGCTCTACAAGCTCAGATGTGGGTCATTGGATCGAAAATTACTAATGGACCACCACACGAACATGGTGAACATTAAATGCTCTACAATCGAGTGCTTATTGCTCATTAACTTTAAGCGATACACTTTCATTAATCAATGTGCATAGTGATCACATAGATCTCTCATATGATCACAATGCATGACCAACAATTGTCAATGTATCCTCAAGGTTGAATGTGCTCTCACAAAAATTATTCCAAAGTCACCAAATCCTTTTCTCAGTTGTGTCAATGTTTGAAATCTTTGTTTGTGAGATTAGTTAACTACCCTTGACCATAAGGGTTACCGAAGGGCCTAACCGCACAGTCAACTCTTGATTTTGTAGTTAAGCCCTCCGATAACTTGAATTTACAATTAAGTTAAGGTCTTCAAGGATTAGAAAATGTTACTTCTTTGAAGTGTTAAAGGGATCAAATTCTTAGAAGTGCAAATTCATAAAGGTGAGAAATCATATTAAAGAAAATGAAGTTGAAATCAATGTAAATAGTGTGGGAAGTACAAGTAAACTCATTGGGGCTATGGACATTCATTGGAATTAGGGTTATGCTTGTATGATACTAAGGAAACTTCGTCGAGGCTATGGATGCTTGTTGGCAGTGAAGCAATGTCAGGTATAGAGAGATGAGGAACACACATATGCATATATTTGTTTTTTATACAAATAAATCCTTTGGTTATATCCATAGCCAACTTGAAGTTGTTTGTCTTATAAGGAAATGAATCTCATTATGTGTGATCTTTGAAAATGGTATGTTAAGCTACTAATACTTGAACTTGGGGGGTTCATGTTCTTCGGGGTGTTAGCATTAATGTGGTACCCATAACCATTAGAAAATTCTTTAAGTTTTTAAACTTATCTTTAATATTCATATATGAAGGAAGAAACCCTAAATTAATAGTAACAGAGATAATTGATTCTTCCAATATGTCGCAAGTTGTTGAGGCTCCTACAAGAACTCCCCTTATTGTGTGTTACTTTCATACCCCCTATTTTTTTATTAAGTGTGAGTTATTGATTTTGTGCTTCATGTGATACTTTCTTTTTGTTCTTGGTTTTCAAGCTATGAATTTATTTTTTATTTGATTTTGATTCATAGTTTTCAAGCTATTGATGTGCAATTGTATTTTGTTCCATAGTATAATATTTGTTTTAGTCCATTAATATGCTCATTCAGGATCCAGATTTATTTTTATATTCTATATTGTTTTAATATGGATTTTGGTCATCTGGGCCCCTGGAGGGCTTTAATCTATCAGAATTATTCCATATGAATTGTGTGTATCTGACTCCCGCCTATCTGGACTGAATATTGTTCCATCCAAATTTTAGACATCCGACTCTTCCATTATTCTGTCACACTTCACTCATCCAGATGTTTGATATCCAGTCCCCAGACTAGTCGATACTTGATTTATTCATTTGATGTAGATTCCAGTCATCCTGATTTTTGACCTTTTCTAAACAATTGGATTGTTTCCCACCGGATTTTCATTTCGATTTTTACGATTCACTATTTTTTCAAGTTTTCCAACTAAATTCGAAATATGAAATTCATGGCATGAGGGTCATTAATGGAATTTTGGGTTATGACTCAAGATAAGGTGGTTCTCTCCATTTCGTTATTTGTAAACCCTTATCTTTCTCATTTGTGTTTATGAAAGAAAAGTTTTAATTTTCTGAGAATGCGTTTGAAACTCTCTGCACAATAAAGCATTATTGAAGTCTGTTCATGAGTCACAAGAGCTTTGGTGTGAATTCATGTTTCCTTTGCTTTGAATTGAACACGGTTTTCTGAAATGCTTATAAGTATTCTTTATTCAACTATGCTCCTTAATGCTTGTCTAATCATGTTAATGTTGGTTTCTATGCAAATAAGATGTCTAAAGATTATAATTGCAAAGAGAAGCAGGCTAAATCTGAGGGCAATGTGGACAAGGTGTTTGAGGAGAATAAAAACTCTAATGCTTCCTTTTTCTTTGATACGAGCTCTCATATTGGATTCAATGACTGTCCAGATTGGGGTCAAATTTATAAAATTTTTAGGAATGAAGATTTCCCAGTGGATGATAGAGAAGCATATGTATAAACATTAGGAAATCCAACCTCCATAATGTAGTTTCCATGCCAACTATTATTCCTTATTATGACATGGTTTGATGGGTATTTGGTCATAGTGACCTTCAAATGTCTACAATGGTGAATGAATCCCAAGAAGTCATAGCATATTTTCGACCTAAAAAGATTGCTTGTATGTACAAATTAAGGCAACCAAAAATTTGTTTAGACAAATAGTTCATGGAAGAGTTTAAAGATCAAGAATCGAATTTGGTTGAATTTGTATAAGAATGGTGGTATGATGAACAAGAAATCAAGGAAAAGTCCAATAAGTTGTATCCAATCTTAGAGAACCCTACATGTTGGTTTTTTCTATGTTGTGCAAATCGTATGGTGAAAAATATTCTCAACTCTTCAAGTTAGAATGGGTGCCTCTTATTTATCATATTATTGAGAAAGGTAACATTTTCAATTGGGCCCATATTTTATCCTCTAATATTATTTTTGTCGTTAGAAAGTCAAAAGATATGTCACTTGTTATAAAGAAGGGTTTTTCATGTCATCTTTTTTAATTAATATTGTTTATGCCAAAATTTATTTTCCGCTCATGAATTAGCATTGGACTCCTGCTCAAATCCTTATGCATGTTTACTACTAACAACTATGGATTTATAAGTATAAGAATCATTTTTATGATATTTGTGATAATTTTATGAGCCCTCTTTAATGTTGATATTCAATTGTTCATCTCCTAGCTTAACTCGAGAAGTCAAAGATGCTATCAAGGGTATTGGAGATTGGTTCATAGATGAACATTATACATACATTAGAATTTATGGATGTGATTCATCCCCTCATCTATTTCCTAAATACGTTCCAAATTGCTTGGTTCGACAAGAAATAGATTTTCAGATAGTAATATTAGGGATTACCTATTCTTTACTTGAAAACTTAAAGAAATCTTGGCCTTCTTTCCCTATAAATATTGGAATGTATTCTTTAATGAATGCTCCTCGTGCAAAAGTAGAGGAAAAACACCTTGAAGGTATTTGGTTGTGCACTGGAGATTTCAGAAAGCATGATCCTAATGGGATTGTAAAAGAACATTATAGCATGGTTAAATTTTCTAAGGCTTATCAACATGATCAATGTTCATTTGATATTATATTCCAAGGTGTTGAAACATATGAGGAATTCCTAGAAAAAATTAGGAATATTGAAGACAATCAAGAAAGGGAAAAATTATTAGCTTTCCGAGAAAAAGAAGGAAAAGAGCAATAGAAGAAAGATAGAGGTTGACAGAAGAACAAAAGAAAAGAAAGTTGGATAAATAAAACACTAAGAATGAAAAGTCGACCGGAGAAATGAAATATGAAGGACAAAGAAAGGAAGAATAGGATAAGATTCTAAAATAAGAAGAAAAAGATCATTGATTAAGGGAAGATGAGGAAAAATTTAAAGGTTGAACAAGAAAAATTAAGAAGTGAGCAAGTAAGAATGGAAGTTGTTCTCAAGAAAGAGGAAGAAGAAAAAGGTGAAGAATTAAATATTTCCACGCTCAAAGAAGAAACAAGGAAGGAACATAATCCTGATCAAAGTATTACTATGTATGTTTCTTAGGTTAATGTTTCAAGTAGGCCAATTGCTACTTTAAGTAGAAAAAAATTTCCTACAGTAATTGACCTTGACAAATTAGAACTTGTGGAGGAAACTGTTGTGTCTCTCGAAGACTACTTATTCAGTAGTTACAAAAAATGAATTATTAAAGGGAGACCCAAAAGGAGGAAACTAGTAATTCTTGATGTGGAAAAACCAAAACATGTTATGGTTTGGGATGTAGTTGGTTCATATCCCAAACATATTGCAAAAGAAACAACTTCAACTTCGAAAGATTTTGCTAATGCAAATGCATGGATAGTCAATGAAATCTCAAATGAGAATTGTATAGACAAATGGCACATGTGGCCTTTCTTTAAGAAACGCTAAGGCATCACAAGACCTTGATTGAGGAAAATCAACATCAACAAATTATCTAGTTAGTTGAACAACACAGGGTACATATGGTTACTTATGAGGATTTGCACAAGCAAGCAATAGATAAATTAAAAGAACATTTGAGGAAAGTATTTTCCATTCATGACAAACATGAATCACATTTAAGGGATTTTTTTAGCATCATCAAAAGAAGGTAAGCACAGTGGAGGAACAAATAAAAACACTTAAATTTAAAAAATATTATCTAGAATTTTTCAATTTTGAAGGGCTTTCTTTCAATTATAATCTAAAGGATGTTCAAGAGAATTTTTATAGAAATTTGACTGAGATTGAGCAATATCATCATAGTAGTGCATGCATCTTTTGGAGATTTAAATGTGTGAGTTTTTGAAACGTTCGACATTTTGAGTGGACACTCCACCCATTATTACAGATAATTTTTCCTTGATGATGGTTGGAGTGTCCACTCGAAACGTCGAATGTTTCGAAAACTCACACACAATTAAATATCTATGTAATATCCCCCACCTCTTAGAGAGGTGAAGAGGAGACTCAGTGGCCTGGGCACCCCCACTAGGTCATAGTCTTACACTGAAGGGGGAAGTCAATGAAGCTAAAAGTTATATTTTTAAGTTGACTTAAGAAAGGAAAAGGGATTAAAGGTAAAAGATAACTCAACAGAAGAATAGAAGATTAACCCTGGGAGTTAACTTAACTCAACAGAGGATTAGAAGAAAAAGGTATAAGTAAGAGGCTAGGGCGCACCTATTATTCATTCTGGTTTTGGATTAGCATTTGTTATTGCTCTTGAGCATTCAGTTTGGGGGTTTTTTTGTACAAACCCTTGTGAGAAACTCAGTGGTGAAATATCCACTCACCTTGTTCCACAACTTGGTCTCGGGGATGAAAGACTCCTCCACACCATTCTAGTTTCAGTTTATCTCCATCCAGCGCTTCAGAAGGTAGCAGGCCGTATTGTTCTTGTGATTCCAGCAAGGGTGCACCATCATCTAGAGGGAGGTTCAATCCATCTTATCCAGAGGGCCTGGGGCCATTCTGACACCTGGGTTTTGTTTGCAGGGGCATGTTCATCATTTTGAGTACTTTTCTGGAGGGTTATCATTCTCATATCATTATCTACAGATTGGGACGTCTTGGAGCCATAGGGGCGTCCTGTGATTCAGAAAAACTCAAATCTAGAGAGATCTGCTTATGATATGGTCCTGAAACTTCTTCCATGGGATCTTCTTAGCCCGATCTACATTCTGGGAGAGTTTCAAGTCATTTGGAGTTGTTTTCCTACAGGGACGAGTGCATTGGGGTTTCAACTTTTCAGGAGGGCGCAACTCCCTTAGGAGATTCATCAGTTGAAGGGGTTGCACCTGGACGTTGGGTCTGAAACTCTTGGAGGAAGTCCCCACTACCCTGATCTACCAGTGGGCCGAGTTTGAGCTCAATTGGAGTATCTTTCCATTAGGGCCGAATTCTTGAGGGTTTCAGTCTTCACTTGGAGCGTGGCACTCTTCAGCTAGAAGGTTTGACATCCAGATCTGCTAGGTATTGGTCTTCATTACTTATTTAGCCTTTGGAGGCTTATTTTGTATCGGTAGAGCATTTTGTAGCAACTCATATCTATTGATTGTACAACCATCTGATGTTTATGCCAGATAGACCATCTATTGTATTGATTCTGCATAATAAAAAGGTCAGATCTTGTTTGTGCTTCTATATATTGATTATGTTATGATCTTCATGTGTTGGATGAATCTTGCATGCACTTAATAACTCAATAAACATCTGCACAACAATAAATTAGTAGTAGTTAGTGATACCAAGCGAAAAAATTGGCTTGGGATCATTACAATGGTATCAAAGCATCAATCCTCCAAGCCTGTGGAGAGATCGGCGTATGCAGAGGTACAGTGGAATTGTTATGGGTCGGAGGAAGAAAAGCAGCAGTGAAATAGAGGCATAAATGGAAGGGTCCGTGGATGACCATGAGCCTCAGGGCTTGGCTCTATTAGTAGCTAAATTTGGTAAGTTCCAACAAAACATGAACCGCACAGAAAGCACATTGGTCCAACAGTTGGACGAGTATTAGGAAACCAACAAAAGGGGACAGGCCGAAATCTCTGAAACCTTGAAGAAAGTTGATAAGAATCTACAGAAAATGAACGAGAACCAAACTAGGATAAATGACCTTCTGATGCAAGTAACCCATCGAGGCAAGGATCCTGATATGTATGAGAATAAGGAGGCTGGGGGTTCCGGTGGAACCCATGAGGAAGTCAGATATAACCTAGAGAAAGCACCGGGATTTGAAGGAATTCTGTGAAGTGGCACATTCCATGGGTAGATGGGTAGCAGGGCCAATCATAGGCCATACATGCCAGTGTTCACAAATAAATAGCTAGGCCGACACTCAGGTAGCAGAGCTAACCCTAGACCATACATGCCCACATTCACAAATGAGCAAGGGCAACAGGAACAGGTTGAAGACTTTGTGGAACAATTAGCCAAGAGTACCAGGGAATACTATAGCTTGGATATGAAAGTGCAAAGACAGATCTCCCTAGACCAGTATTGTCAACTCAGGTTTAGAAACCAACCTAGGACGAACCATAGGGGCAGCGTTGAGTTTGAGTGAAGGGCAAGGAAGATAGAGATTCCATACTTTGATGGTACAACTAAGATGACAACACAAGCATGGGTGCAGAAGATGGATACTTACCTGCAGCTTAACCCCATGAGAGAGATGGAGGCCATCAAGTTTTCCACTATGTACTTGGATGGAAAGGCACATGACTAGTGGTATCATGGGCTCACCACACTCGGCCACAACCAGATTGTATCCTATACAGAATTCACTCAGAGGATCATTGACAGATTTGATCAAGGAGATCCTGAGCTACATTTTTGGGAGCTCACCCAACTCAAGCAAATAGGTATGGCTGAAGCATACATTGATGAATTCCATAGGTTGGTAGTGATGGTGCAAGATATGTCTCCAACCAGACTCATGATGATTTTCACAGAAGGGTTGATGGAACCCTTGAAGGGTTGGGTAAAGGCCTTCAAGCCTATTAACCTACAGGAGGCCATTTGGAAGACGAGGGGCTTGGGTCCAGCTGTTAAACCAAAATTCATACCCAGACCTCCTCTTAACAATGGTGGAAGAGATCAAAAGCCTCCAATAAACCAGGGAGGATGTGACCCTAAGGGTTATGACAGGGGTCATGGCAGAATAGATGATAACACCAGGAGATAATTGAGAAGGAAGCAACTCTGCTTCACATGCAAGGAACCATGCAATCCTTCCCACAAGTGCATGGGACATGGACAGGTACATTACATTGAGGTCACCTCAGATAACGAAGAAGAAGATGAGATTGGACAGATATAGAACATGGAGGCAGAAACCACTGAGGCAGTAGAAGAAGAACAAATTACAGAACATGATGGTATGGCCACCCTGGCATCTATCAGTTGAGTGCCCAAGTATAACACTTTCCAAATGAGGGGGGTCTTGCAGGGACAGAGAGTCTCGGTCCTGATTGATGGAGGAGCTTCCCACAACTTCATTGATGCAACATTATTGAAGAGAAGACACATACCCACAGTAGAATTTGAAGGATTCAAAGTGGAGGTTGCAGGAGGAAGCACCATGCCTTGTGAAAGATATATTTCATGCCTAAAGCTTACCTTGGGAAGGCATGAGTTGACACAGGACATCTATGTCATGGATCTACCAGATACCAACATCATCTTAGGAGTTCAGTGGCTCAACACACTAGGGCCTATCACCACCAACTACAAAACGATGGAAATTTCATTCACAGAAGAGGGTGGACGTAAGGTAGTGCTTCGGGGCATGACAGGGAATGCTGCAAAGGTAGTCACGGCCAAGAGAATGGAAGCCATCTTCCGGAGAGATGAAATAGTATATGCAGCCGAATGCAGAGTTGTGACACGTGTGGATGAACAGGGCAAGGTTCATTACACTCCCTAAATTAAGGAAATTCTTGACAAACACCACAAGGTGTTTGGGCCTATTCCTCCGGGGGTTCCACCGGATAGAGGTTTTGAGCACATTATTGAGCTAGAGGAAGGGGCCAAACCAGTGATCACCACACCATACAAACATCCCAAGAAGTACAAAGATGAGATAGAAAAGGCCATCAAGGAACTTCTAGACATGGGACACATCCGACCCAACAGTAGTCCTTTTGCTTCTTCAGTAGTATTGGTGAAAAAGAAGGATGGCACTATGAAGATGTGCATTGATTACAGGGCCTTGAATAAAAAGACCGTCAAAAACAGGTACCCAATACCAAGCATTGATGAACTATTGGAAAAATTGCATGGGGCCGTCTACTTCACTAAGATTGACCTTCGTTTTGGCTACTATCAAATCAAGATGAGAGAGGAAGACATCTCAAAAACAACTCTTAGATGTCACTACGGTCATTATGAGTTTTTGGTGATGCCCTTTGGGTTAACCAATGCCCCTGCTACGTTCCAGTCATGTATGAACCATGTATTCAACAAGCAGCTAAGGAAGCACCTGTTACTATTCTTTGATGACTTGCTTATTTATAGCCGGACATGGGAGGAGCATCTTAGGCATTTGGACCAGATTTTGTCAATTATGGAGGAACAGTCGTTGTATGCTAAGGAGTCCAAATGTGAGTTTGGAATGACAGAGGTCCTTTATCTAGGACACATTATCAGAGCAAAAGGGGTACAAGTGCATCAGGAGAAGATTAAGGCCATCATGGAATGACCCACTCCTAAGACACTCATAGAGTTGAGAGGATTTATGGGAATGTGTTCATACTACAGGAAGTTTGTCAAGGGATTCTCTCAATTATGTGCACCCTTGACCGATTTGACTAAGAAGGGGGCATTCAAGTGGGACGAGGAAGCTCAAAGAACGATGGACAAGATGAAG
This sequence comes from Picea engelmannii, assembly GCA_009831015.1. Lineage (NCBI taxonomy): Eukaryota > Viridiplantae > Streptophyta > Pinopsida > Pinales > Pinaceae > Picea > Picea engelmannii. The sequence continues at coordinate 256,340 of ML785306.1, read as the reverse complement.
AAGGTGATGAGTACATGCCCAGTTTTAGCCCTTCCAGATTTTAGTCTTCCATTTACCTTGGAGTGTGATGCATTCGAGGAAGGAATAGGGGTCGTACTAATGCAGAAGAGGCACCCTCTTGCCTACGAGAGCCAAAAACTTTGAGGTCCTGAGCTACTCTACATCATTTATGATAAAGAAATGTTGGCTATCATGCATGCATTAGCCAAATTTCGGCAATACTTGGTAGGTGCTCGGTTTATTGTCAAGTCAGATCATAACAATCTCAAATACTTACTGGAACAGAAAGACTTGAACGAGAGGCAACAAAAATGGGTAAGCCGAATACAGGCCTATGATTTCGACATTGAGTTTGTCAAAGGAAAGAATAATGTGGTGGCAGATGCGTTATCCAGGAGACCATCCATCCTTGCCATAACAGGGATAACAGTTGATTGGAAAGACCAACTAGTGATGGAGTATGCAGGGGATCAGTTTGCGTGCCAACTTCTGGACGGACAGGTACAAGATGAAGATTTCAAGGTTATTAATGACCTCATCTACTACAAAGATCGAATCTTCTTGGTTTCTGGGTCAGCCCTCAAGGCCAAGGTATTGCAGGCATGCCATGACTCACCAATGGTCGGACATCAGGGGATCAACAAGACGTACAGGCAGGTGAGAGAAAGATTCTCATGGAAAGGGATGAAGGAGGATGTGATTAGGCACGTCAAAGAGTGTGCGACATGTCAGGAAAACAAGGATGAGAACACACACCCAGTAGGACTTTTGCAACCCTTGCCCATTTAGGAGCACAAATGGGAAAGCATATCCATGGATTTCGTCACTGGGCTGCCAAAGACGCAAGGAAAGGAATGCATATTCGTAGTGGTGGATAGGTTAACGAAGTTTGCACACTTCTTTTCCATAGCTACTGACTTCAGTGCAACACAGGTGGCCGAACTATTTTTCAAGGAGATTTTTAGGTTACATGGCCTCCCCAAGACCATTGCCAGCGATACGGATAGCAGATTTATGAGTACTTTCTGGTAGGAGCTATTCTGGTTGGTTGGTACGGCCTTGACTCCTAGCACCAGCTATCACCCGCAGACAGACAGACAGACATAGATAGTCAACAAGTGGGTGGAAGGCTATCTCAGAAACTATGTGGCAAGGCAACAAAAGGCTTGGGTTAGATGGTTGCATTTGGGAGAGTATTGCTACAATACCACCCAACATATGTTTATTGGCATGTCTCCATTCAGAGCTTTGTATAGCTATGATCCCTTGTCATTTGTAGAGATCACATTTGGAGACAGCAGGGCACCGATGGTACAGGATTGGATACAGCAGAGCCAAGACATTATCAGGGAGTTGAAGGATCATCTACAGAGGGCACAAAACCAGCAAAATGTCCAAGCAGACAAGCACATAGTTGACTGGACTTTTGAGGTTGGCGATTTAGTCTACTTGAGGTTGCAACCATATAGGCAGGCTTCCATTAAAAGAAGCGGAGCAGAGAAACTGCAGCCATGTTTATTTGGACCCTACAGAGTCAACAGGAGGATAGGGGCCATGGCTTACGAGTTGGAGCTTCCACAGGGTAGCAGAATTCACAACGTTTTTCATGTCACGTGCCTTAAGAAATCCCTCGGTCAACACATCAAGCCTATTGAAGTATTACCCCCCATGGATGAGGAGGGACAACTCATTTTGATTCCGAAGGAGGTGCTAGAAGTCCGAGAGAAAAAATTCAGAAACCAGAGCATCAAGGAGTACCTGATCAGGTGGAAGGATTTACCCATTGAGGATGCCACTTGGGAACAGGAACACGTGGTAAGAGAAGCAGGTTTGGAATTGCTTGAGGACAAGCAATTTCAAGCAGAGGAGACTGTAATATCCTCCACCTCTTAGAGAGGTGAAGAGGAGACTCAGTGGCCTGGGCACCCCCACTAGGTCATAGTCTTACACTGAAGGGGGAAGTCAATGAAGCTAAAAGTTATATTTTTAAGTTGACTTAAGAAAGGAAAAGGGATTAAAGGTAAAAGATAACTCAACAGAAGAATAGAAGATTAACCCTGGGATTTAACTTAACTCAACAGAGGATTAGAAGAAAAAGGTATAAGTAAGAGGTTGGGGCGCACCTATTATTCATTCTGGTTTTGGATTAGCATTTGCTATTGATCTTGAGCATTCAGTTTGGGGGTTTTGCTGTACAAACCCTTGTGAGCAACTCAGTGGTGAAATATCCACTCACCTTGTTCCACATCTTGGTATCAGGGATGAAAGACTCCTCCACACCATTCTAG
>ML785306.1:214271-253471 GCA_009831015.1 Picea engelmannii | reverse complement strand
TGAGCATTCAGTTTGGGGGTTTTGCTGTACAAACCCTTGTGAGCAACTCAGTGGTGAAATATCCACTCACCTTGTTCCACATCTTGGTATCAGGGATGAAAGACTCCTCCACACCATTCTAGTTTCAGTTTATCTCCATCCAGCACTTCAGAAGGTAGCAGGCCGTATTGTTCTTGTGATTCCAGCAAGGGCGCACCATCATCTAAAGGGAGGTTTGATCCAGCTTATCCAGAGGGCCTGGGGCCATTCCGACACCTGGGTTTTGTTTGTAGGGGCATGTTCATCAGTTTGAGTACTTTTCTAGAGGGTTATCATTCTCATATCATTATCTGCAGATTGGGACGTCTTGGAGCCATAGGGGGCGTCCTGTGATTCAGAAAAACTCAGATCTAGAGAGATCTGCTTGTGATCTGGTCCTGAAACTTCTTCCACGGGATCTTCTTAGCCTGATCTACATTCTGGGAGAGTTTCAAGTCATTTGGAGTTGTTTTCCTACAGGGACGAGTGCATTGGGGTTTCATCTTTTCAGGAGGGCGCAACTCCCTTAGGAGATTCATCAATTGAAGGGGTTGCACCTGGACGTTGGGTCTAAAACTCCTGGAGGAAGTCCCCACTACCCTGATCTACCAGTGGGCTGAGTTTGAGCTCAATTGGAGCATCTTTCCATCAGGGCCGAATTCTTGAGGGTTTCAGTCTTCACTTGGAGCGTGGCACTCTTCAACTAGAAGGTTTGACATCCAGATTTGCTGGGTATTGGTCTTCATTACTTATTCAGCCTTTGGAGGCTTCTTTTGTATCGACAGAGCATTTTGTAGTAGCTCATATCTATTGATTCTACGACCATCTGATGCTTATGCCAAATCGGCCATCTATTGTATTGATTCTGCACAATAAAAAGGTCATATCTTGTTTGTGCTTCCATATATTGATTATGTTATGATCTTCATGTGTTGGATGAATATTGCATGCACTTAATAACTCAATAAACATCTGCACAACAATAAATCAGTGGTAGTTAGTGATACCAAGCGAAAAAATTGGCTTGGGATCATTATACTCTAGAAGATGCACATTGTTATTGCCAATTGTGAAAAACTACACTAAAATATCATCATGATTTACTCAAATTGTCTGATCCAGTAGAAGGCTCAATTCAAAGAAAACAAGGATGCTCAAGTATCCTTTGTTAAAATTAGGGGTTGGGAGAATAAAAATATAGAATCACTTGAGAGAATTCCAAGGAAGATTAGCAAAGAGAAGGATCAGAGTCAAATATTACTGAATTCTTAGTATAATTCGTGTACACATGCAGGTGATTGGATTGATGATGCCAATAAGTGGTGTTCTAAACTATGGAATTTTGTTATTGATATTATTAATGACTTTGATATTCCAAATGTTGAGAATATGGGCAAGATGCTCCAAGTTAATTCAAGCCAACTATATCTTGCAAATTTAGAACAACAAATAGAAGTTAATCCAAGCCAACTATGTATTGCAAATTTAGAACAACCAAGAGATGCAAGAAAATTTCTTTGATTAGAAAGTTGGATAGCTATGCCCTCAAGGAATTTGTAACTATATCTTATATTTATCGATGCAAGTTTAGCTTACACAGTTTGAACCATCGACTTATTTCATGCATGACAGATATTTACAATAAATGGGAATTGTGTTTTAAGGAAAAGGAGGATAAGTCAAAAACAAAAAGCTTTTTTCATATAACAGAAAAGTAACCAAATATCTTATTTGGGGTAATTAGGTGTAACTAAAAACTTTGGAAATATGTCCTTATTTTTTAATATAAGGTGAGTTCCTCCTTAAGGGATGGGGCCACAAAAAACTTGAACTTTGTTTTTATTGTTTTTAAAGAATTTTTTTTAAGATTCAGTAATTCATTATTCACTATCAATTTTTTTTTTTAATGAGTATGTTATATTACTTTTTAAATTATTTTATTTTATTTTTAAATTTTATTTTCTACACATTTCTTAGAGTGGTAAATTGGGCCACATTTTGGTTGGAGGTTGTCATTCCAAATGAGAGCGAGTCTAATTGGAATTCACCATTGAACAACTCTCCCCTTTATTGACTAGATGATTTTTCCCACAGCAACAAGTTCAAAGTTAAATTGTCGATCATAATACTGTTATGAAAATAGTGATTTCCATAGCCTCTCTTATGAACATTTTAGATTAATGACTCATCAACCTTTGCAAGAACCTTGTGGATTTTCCATATATATGTGATAAACAGTGACTTGGTGACTTGGTAATTACATGGCAAGGTTGTGAGTTGAGTGACTTCACTCCATATTCGTACTATGCTCTTTAATTCTTGTATTTAACATCTTACAAACATCCTTTTGTAATCAATGATATATTTGATTCTTAACATAAGTTAGCTTGTTTCTTATTAGCTTGTTTCTTATTGTAGTATAAGAAGTGAAGATATTTTTTATATGCTTCCTTCTAAGAATTCTTATCAATTTCTCACTAACTTTTTCTATATAGAGGAAAATTATTTTATGTTAACCAATCATTTTTTATAATATTTTTTTTAAGATTTCTTTCAAATAATTTTTGTATGATTCCTTATTAGAATTCTAACCAATTTGTTATCTTATGTTAACCAATCATTCTTTATAATATTTTTTTTAAGATTTTTTTCAAATAGTTTTTATATGATTTCTTATTAGAATTCTCACCAATTTGTCATTAGTTTTTTGGGGAGAATTATTTTATGCTACCTGATCATTTTTTATAACTATTATTTTAAAATATTTCTTTCAAATAATTTTTATATGTTTCTTTTTAAGATTTCTCACAAATTTGTGGCTAGTTCCTTCTTTATAGGGGAGAATTATTTTATGCTAACCAGTCATTCTTTGTAACCATTTTTTTAAGACTTCCTTAAGTGTTGTGTTGTTTTAAGCATTTAGTATTTTGTCTAATAAAATTTATGTTGCAAATTCCATCCATATACACTGTAAATTGGATTAATTATTATATTGAAAGGTACATTACAACTCAAACTTAATATAGATGTAATGTAACCTAATTTGACAATAAATATTAACTTAAAAAATCAATTAATATAAATCATCACAGATTTATCTTAATTTTGGATATATCATAAGTGGAGAGATCGAATAACTTGAGATAAAAACTTTCTTTTAAGTACAAAACTTAGAAAAAATTTGCACTTTAATCCTTTAACAACACTTAGTTATATTCAAAATTAAAATAAATCTAAATTAATAACAAAAACTGAATTAAATTATTAACTTTTATTAAAATATAATGCAATATCTAAAAACATGGAAAATAAAACAAAACTTCATTAAAATATAGCTAAAAGGAAAGTGTAATAAAAGAATTTCTTAACCTTTAAGGAAGAGTTCTCTTACATTTAATCTTTTATCTTTTTTAAAGGAATGTAAGTATAAAGTAATCAAACAATAAAAAATAATTTGAATTGTAGTCTTAGTGTGTAGGTTTACACAGTTAGTCATAATGTGTAGGTTTTATAACTAAAAGAAGTAATAAAAGAATTTATTAACCTTTACCATGTAAAGAAGAGTTTCTCTTACATTTAATCTTTTATCTTTTAAGGGAATGTAAGTATAAAGTAATCAAACAATAAAAGATAATTTGAATTGTAGTCTAACGATGTAGGTTTTCACAGTTCGTCATAATGTGTAGGTTTTCACAGTTCATCATAATAATGTATAGGTTTCCACAAGTAATCATAATAGTAGCTGAAACTTTTTGAGAAAAAACTTGAAACTTCTAAGATCTGTTTTCCATATCTCAACTCCTACCAGATTTCACATTCTACATGCCAAAGGATGCTGTCATCACCAAGGGTGATGCTAATTTTGTTGAGAAACTAAACAATAATTATGTAAGAAGCTCAATAATGATAACATGACATTCCATAAAACCAGAATCACAGGCTGTGTTTTTGGTTTCAAGCCACAGAAACGCATCCTATTATACAGCCTATACCAGAGAAAATCTTGAAGACCGGTAGGTAGATGACCAGCCGAGGTCGAAGGGAACAATGGTATCAAAATAATGTTGGTGTAAAAATCTCAGTCACATATAAACAATTATAGTTCCTGTGTCCAGATCAATACAATGTTGATGTAAGAAGCTCGCTCAAATATAAAGGATGACGATGACAGGAGAAGGAGACCAGGAAAAAACGATTAAGGAACTAAGTATGAAAAAACACCGTTTCAATTCAAATCAGAAGTCTTACTTATACTTTTTCCAGAGTAACTTGATAGAAGTGTCACTTTATGAAACAGCCACCCCAAGCCAAATCTATCTATGAATTTTAGATTTGGTTGGATCTTTGAAGAATGGCACTGAAGACTTTTGTTTTCAGTTTTCATGGGTTGGAATGCACATGAATTTCATAGATATAAATGTGTTTTCAACAGCCAGAGATGGCAGTTTTCAACATTGGATCATAACAGCATGGCACTGAAGACTTTTGTTTTCAGTTTTCATGGGCTGTAATGCACATGAATTTCATACATATAAATGTGTTTTCAAAAGCAAGAGATGGCAGTTTTCAACATTGGATCATAACAGCAGAAGAGGAAGTTGGTGGCCAGTCCAAGATGGATAATGACAAAATACAATATATGCTGTGGTTGGTGTGGGTTTTATTCATTTTATTAAGTAGATAAATTTATTTGGTTAAGTTTTGTTAAAATTTAGATGATTTAGGTTTGTTAATTAGATTTTTAACAACATTCTTGCAACAGAAAAACCCATTCTTTTTATTCCATTGAAAGATATGTGAACATGGTTTTATTACTTGAATGATGGAATTTCGAAGTCAAATTATCCTTCTCCAATATTTTTACCATCAAATCCAATCAGAAAGTTACAGTCCCATACAAATATATATAACAAAAAAAACGTTTTCACACTTCCTCCCATTATGTGAAAACCTGAGTCTTCCTCCCGTTTGGCATTCGACAGAAAGAAAAAGTTGAACAGTGCACACCATTATTTCAAAAACGACATTCTACCCACCCACTCCATTCACAATTATCCATCTATATCTACGACAAATATTTGCTTTCTTTTCAGAGATATCTGAATTGCAGAAAAATAAAGAAGAGCGTGGCTGAATTCCTGTTCTGTCACATAAAATCTTGCCTCACTCCAGCGTCCTTTTTATTTTTTTAACATAATGAGGCCACTCAGTCGCTATGGAAGGTTATCAGAAGAGGCAGCCAACAATATCATTAGGGCCAGGAGGAGAAAATTGGTGATGATCCTCTCTGTATTGTTTGGCATACTTGTGGCTGCTGCACTTATTTCTGTGTCAGTGGGGATCCTCGTTTTTGGCAACAATCGCAGGAACAGATCCAGCTCTAACGACGATGGTAATGCCAATGCTGCAGGTTCGGCTTCCAATTTTATTGAAGAAATTGGTATGGCCTGCGGCCTGACATTGTATCCTCAGCTATGCATGTCAACGCTGGTGACTTATCCGGGTGTGGAACAAGTGCGGGAACCCAAGGATCTTGCTCATATTACACTGAATGTGACCATGGATCGAGTCCTGCGAGTATACCAGGCCTTGGCTCTTAATATGACAACCCATAATTGGGAGAAGCAGGACCAAGAACGCGTTGTCTATCAAGACTGTGTGGAGCTTCTTCAAGATACCATCTATCAGCTCGATGCTTCGATGGCCAAAATACAGAAAATGTCGATGAATCCCAAATCATCCATGCCCTACATTGCCGATGTCAATACTTGGCTCAGTGCAGCTCTCACAAACCAGGATACATGCCAGGACGGCTTCCAAGAGTTAATTATTGCAACAGGAGGCAACTTTAGCTTCAATATTAAGAAAGCAATTGAAGAAGAATCAAAGAAGTTATCCGAATTGGTCAGCAATTCTCTGGCTATGTTCCAGATCTTGTTCGGGACCTCCGACATTAATGGCCATCAAACTAACAATTTCACAGTAGTACAGCCTCAGCCTCCTATACAAAACCGGAGACGGCTCTTGTCAAAGGAAATTGCAGATAATAATGGTCTGGATCTAGATTTCTATGAACATTACGGGTTAATTGATGAAGATGGCATGCAGGAATTCCCACGGTGGTTATCGCCCAGAGATCGCCGACTCCTGCAATTGCCCGCCCTGGCGCTCGACCCTGATGCAGTTGTTGCCAAGGACGGGAGCGGCAATTATACGAGCATAGCTGATGCTGTCATGGATGCGCCCTCTAACCTGAGCAGTAAGAAATACATAATCTATGTGAAAGCAGGGGTGTATAACGAAACAGTTACAGTGCCCAGAAAGAAGAGCAATCTCATGTTCGTTGGGGATGGCAGGGGAAAAACTGTTATCCAGTTTGGCAAAAATGTCAAGGATGGATCCACTACCTTTCGTTCTGCAACCTTTGGTACTGTAAAACTGTGAATTTTCTAATGTTTTTTTCTTCCTGTTTGATTTTCTTGACTTTGCTGCCTGTACGTAATTTCATAATTGAATTGGTGAATCCATGCATTGCAGCTGCATCCGGTGAAGGATTCATTGCACGGGACATAACGTTTTTCAACAACGCGGGGCCGGAGAAGAATCAAGCTGTGGCTCTCCGTGTGGGCGCGGATTTTTCAATCATCTACCATTGTAGCATCATCGGTTACCAGGACACACTGTATGTGCATTCTCTCCGTCAATTTTACAGAGAATGCGACATTTATGGCACAGTAGATTTCATCTTCGGCAACGCAGCCGTGGTTTTACAGAAGTGTTACATCTACGCCAGAAAGCCCATGGCCCATCAGAAAAACACCATTACTGCTCAGGGCAGGAAGGATCCCAACCAGAACACAGGCATCTCAATCCATAATTGCAGGGTTATAGCAGCAAGTGATCTTGTTCCCGTCAAGGCTTCCTACCCAACTTATCTGGGAAGGCCCTGGAAACTGTATTCGCGAACAGTTTACATGCAAACATTTTTAGACGATCTTATCAATGCTGCTGGCTGGTTGGAATGGGCCGGAGACTTTGCATTGAAAAGCCTATATTATGGCGAATACATGAACTATGGGCCTGGCGCAAGGCTCGACGGGCGTGTGAGATGGCCGGGTTACAGAGTTATTCTGATTCCAACAGAAGCCATTCAATTCACAGTGCTTCAATTAATCTCTGGTTCTAGATGGCTGCCATCCACAGGGATACCTTTTATAGGAGGCTTGCTGGTTTAGTTTATTTTATTTTATTTTCATGACCATGTCTGAAATTCTTACTCTATTTTGAAATTCAATATTGCAACAAAGAGGAGGGCTATAAAAAATCATGAGCTTCCTCTCCAATCATGTTAAATTATAACTTACCCTGCTATTATATTTGTTTTTAATAAAATACATTATTTTAATTTCAACTTAATATTAAGTGAGAAATGGATTAGGTGTGTTTGAAATTTGATGTATCCCTACTGGAATGGACTACATGGCTCTCATCTTCATGTTTGTCTTATCATTTTCATTATTAATTCTCTATACTGTTTTTGACAAAGTCTACATAATCTATGTGGTGGTTAAAAGTTATATTGTTTGGATTTTTGGCAATGTAAAATTTGGATAAAATCCTTGTTTTTTGTTATTTAAATTGAACTTTGGAATATAGAAATGTATTTAGTTTGCTGGAAAATTCTAGGGCATTCTCATTATACAAACTTAACTACTCAAATCTGCAAAATTCTAGGGCACTCCCATTACACAAACTTAACTACTCAAATCTACATATCCAATCATTCTTCACAAAATTTCGAGCAAAATCAAACAAACAAAAAAAACCAAAAAAAATAAAATTATTTATCTTATTTCTCAATACCAAGAAAAAAAGAATACTGTCTTCCTATTGTAACCATTTCATATATATATATTTTTATAAAATTGATTTTTTTAATTATTAAAAAATAACTATGAAAATTCTTCATGAATTAGATCAGTTTTTTTTTTTTCCATTTTTGTTTAATAATTTATATGCCATTTATGGATTACACTTATTTCTTGTAAGATGCTTTGATTTTACCGATTTTATTCTTCTCTATTTTTCTTTTTCTTTTGCAGTGGAATGGCCGGAGTAATACTGCTCTTTAAATCGAATGTATCACATGGCATGTTCTGACTCTGATAAAGTTGCATTTAAAATACCTTTATATATATATATATATATATATATATATATATATATATATATATATATATATATATATATGAGAGAGAGTATCGAGAATAGTTTTCAGATTTAATTTTCTATAGATCATAGTAATTTATGATAATTTTTAGATTATTTTTTTATTTAGTTGTAAAAGTATAAGTTGATTAACATAAGATTTGAAGTTATTACAATATAATTTGAATTTAGGTAAAGAGAATAATTTTTTTTAATTATTCAAATTAAATTTAATTAACAAAAATATATAACTAAATTTATTACAATTAATTGTAAATTAATAATAACCTTAATTATTATTAATTATTAATAAATTAGTCGTTATTAATTATAATAATAATAATCTATTTATAAGGTCATCTCTAATTAAATTGATGTATTGATGTATTAGACTCTCTCTTTGTGGGACAAGAGATTCTTCATCAAATTAATGTATTTGATAAGGTAAAATCTTGAACTTGAAATCAATTAAAAAAAAACACATATTCTTAACCATTAAATCCACTCATAAAAATTAATATATTATTTAAAAAAAAATTATAAAATAAATAACTATCACTATTTTTAATAAATATTTTTTTAAAGAAATGATAGATTGCATTTATTGCATGTTGGTAAACTTTAAAGATGAAAAATGTGTTGAAAGGAGGGTTTGTGGTTACATATATTCCTCCTATATTCCTCCTACATAGTAGGAAAATCGTTGAAAATGAAAGCCCTTGTGTCACTACCGTCCAAATTACGTTGAGAAGATGCTCTTTACTAATGAAGCATTTTCCACCTCATTAAGAGGTTTCCCCTAAAATCTTGATTAGGTGGAAAGCGATAAGTTAGAATAAAGGACAAATAAGGAAAAGGAAATTCATGGACAAGGACAAAAGTGACGAAAGTCTTCAGCTCAATATTGAAGCATTTCCTCTTAAGCTAAACACAACACACTTCAACTTCAATGATTCAATTCCACGATGCCAATGAGAAGAAAACATATAGTATTAATATATAAACAAAACAAATTAGGTAAAATAATGAACACAAAGAATGGATTGTGGTGAGAGAGAAAGAGAGAGAGAGAGAGAGAGAAAGAGAGAGAGAGAGAGAGAGAGAGAGAGAGAGAGAGAGAGTGTGTGTTTAGGGAATAGTTTGAGTAGATCAGTATTTTGAATTTTAAGTAAGATGTTTTATGGTCTATTTTTTTGGGTTAGTTGTTTATGTTGTATGTTTTATTTGATGGTGAATTATTAAATTAGGTATTGTAATTAATATTGACGAGTTTACATTAGGTATATTTCATGAAATGTAGAGAATATAAACACTAAAGGTTAGTCTAATTAGTTGGATGCTCATGTGCAAAGTCCACAAAGGTCTTGAGATCCATTATTGTTGAATTCTTTAGGGTTACCAATTGTTTGTATGACTAGCAATTCATCTACTATCGATCTACATATTTTGAGGAAGCTGGGGCAGGTTTTCTATGAAGTTGTTTCTTTGGATATGGTTTATTTCTCATGGTTGTAAGTGCACTATTAAGTATACATTGTCTACTTTACATTGGGTATCATCCTCAAAAGGCCAAGAGTTTCCCAAGGATTTGTTTCGAAGGCTATATATATATATATATATATATATATAGAGAGAGAGAGAGAGAGAGAGAGAGAGAGAGAGAGAGAGAGAGTGTATTGTGCTCTACTACATTATGCTTCATATGTTACATTATATTACATAAAAATAAATCTTAGTTATAAAATGTCCATTCAACATCCAAAGGCATTTCAATTTTGTAACTACAAATGTATTTTCATCCCTAGGTACATCATGTGATGTTATAGGCACATAGACATAACAATATTGGTTATTGGTTGGTATTCTTGGTGCAAATAGGTTGTTGAAGAGGGTGCACATAGGTTATTGAGGTTGGCACACACAAGTTGATGAAGTGTCTACATGCAAGCTAGAACTTGGTGTGTGCAACAAAAATCTAGTATGTCTATTGTTATAGAATTTTTACAAGAGTATAGGTATTTCCCTTGAGCAGGAACTACCCCTTTAACCTACCCCTCAATAGTGACAGGGGGATGCCAAGAGCACTACATGCCCCAATATTGTGTCGATGCACACAGTTACAATTTGTTGAAGTAGTATGAATGGAAAATGTTAGCAAATATGATACATACTTTCTAGCATGCATGAGGATGTGCACCAAGTATACATGATTACACTCCAATCACTTTAGGCTCCCTCAAATCAATATGAACCATTTTCATGTGCTCCATAATTTAAGCCACATCTAGCATAAGCATATAAAAAGTGTGTAATATATGTCCACCTATTTATGTCATGCACATTTTGTTTTCACAAGTACTTTTTTTAACTAAAAGGTGGTTGATAAAACTTTATCCACCCCTGTAATTTCTTTTTTTACAAATTAGTGGTTCTTATAATCTCTATATTATTGTTGGTAAGAAAAACATTACAAGCTTTTGTAGAATGCTCAAATAGAGGGGATTTCAACCATAACAATTTGTAACCCAATAATACTCAATTGGACTTAAACTTCAATTAAAATAAAACCAAATATTTCAAGACAAATTTCACATTGAAATAATTCATTCAAATCAATAAAACTAGCCCACCAAGTTCTTTCGTCTATATATATATATATATATATATATATATATATATATATATATAATATTGTAAATATAATTAATTTTTATATCAAAATATTATCTTTTTTTTTTGGAAAGTGGAAAAACCTATTATAACTAAGTTTTCAACCAACAATGAGGACAATCATCATTGACTGCTATTTGTGAATGTGCACAAGCTCATCATCGTTATTCATGAAAGAACACACCACCTGAAATGACTTGTTCGTGGTACATAAGGGGGTTATATTTTCACTCCTACCATATGCTTATGGGTATTGGGTCATTAACATGTTTTCTTATGTTCAAAGAAGATGAACTATTAGCTAATTAGAAGAAATTTATATCTTACTCCAGGACCAAAGGCAGTTTCAATCTAAATAGTATCCATAAGAAAGTCAACATCTCGTATGGTCCTCTCTAATGCTACCTCTAGTGGAGTCACATGCCTTCAAGTAACATCTAACCTTAGTCCCATACATAAAAATAGATATTATCCTAAGTTGTAATTTAACGTCTTGTCCAAAAAGTACATCAAAATATTATCTTACATTTAAGAAAAATATATAATTTTAAATTATTATTATTTTAATATTAAAACATGTAAATCATTTTAAGCCTATTTTAATCTAACAATAGAAAATTCTTTATTGCAAGAATGTTTTCCAAGTCACATTAATATGCATTTTTTAACCTAATGAATTTATCTACTAAGTAGGTTTGAAACGTGGGTTGATTGCATTAATTATATGTAGTGGTTGACAACCATCAAATCACCAAGCATCAATATATAGTTATTGAAATTGATTGAGTATGATAAAATGGATTTTAAGTTCAATTTTAATAGAAATGTGTGTTATAATGGAATTTACTTTCAATTGTAATAGAAATATATGTTACTAATTATTGTAGTACTATAATCCATATTTTTTATCCTTGGAATAAAATATGTAATATTGTGTGATTGACTTATCAATAGGAATCAAAAACCTTGTGGGCTGAGATATAACATTTATATGTTGTAAATATGTAAAATGCATCATAAATATTCTTAGTATAAACCTCAAGGTCAAGGTTTAACTAGTGAATGCATAGGAGTCTAAGTGGTGGGTTAGGTTTAGAATGTGGTGGCTATATTTCCCATGATATGCTCATGGATATGTAAAACCATGTAAAAGGGAAAATACATAATAATATATTATCCTCCAAATTTGTTGCTCGGGGGAGCAACAAGGGGACTTTGATTCCACAAGAGGGGAAGAGGAAAGGGGGTTGTTTGATTTGACCTTGTCATTGTTCTTTGAAAGAACTTCCATTTCTTTCCCATGTTTCCTTACAAGTTGTCCCATCCATATTTGACTTGTGGGTGTGGCCTAAGTACAAGTGTCATATCTATCATATCCTTGGGAAGAGAGAGGTCTGCATGCAAGAAAAGGTCTTAAAACGTCTTTTCCAAGAATTTGGGGGATTATTTGAGAGAAATTCATTAATCATTTTAGGAAAATTCTATCATCATGGAAAGGAGTAGGCACCCATTCATGAGCATGGAGAAAAGTTAGGCTTCTATGTCGTGGGATGCTCCCTTGGTTTTTATGGCCATTATGGCTATTATGAGTAGGTTTTTTCCATGTGTTTTGTGGTTGGTGAGAGTCTATAGAAGTTGGGGAAGTTTGTTGCTAAAAGATTGAAGAGATTGGGATAGTTGTATAGAAATTCCATGTTCAAGATGTCCACATTAGTTAAGGAAAATCTCTTCAAACTTGTGACCATGTGATTGTTTCTCATTAACTATAAAAGACCAAGTGTATTTTGTCTCGGGTTATTACCAAAAGGAAGACAACATATTGGACTCTTTTTACACACACTGAAGAGCACTAGAAGGGAAGATAACTCTAAGGAAATATTGAACAAAAAAGGAGAGGGTCCTCCTTGTGTTTTATGGGGAAGTGGAAGAGAGTGACATGGCTAGTATGATGGTTGGATGAAGGCGTAGGGAGCTCGATAGTGATAAGTGGATTTTCATGAGAGTAATGGGTTAGGTGGAGTTAATTAAAGGCCCTTAGGAGGTTACTTCACCCTTATGGAATGATGGTATAGCTTGGGGGTGGAATCCTTTGCTTATTATTGCAATTGGGTAGAGAATTGCCTCTTAGTAACCAGTTTGGTGGACATGAATTTCATTGCAAATAAGTATTCATGTTTATCCTTTGTGGACTAATTTTTTATTTGTTAATGCACTAAATTAATGGGAAATGAATTAATTCTACACATGCATTGTTATTTCTACTACTATCTTACAATTGCATACAAATTATGTAGGTCATTGTTGTTAGAAGTTTAATTGGGCCTCGCCAATTTTTAAAAGGATTAGTAACCTTTTGGGTAGCACTAGATGGCCAAGTAAAGGAATCCGAGGACACTATAGAGTAATCAAAGAGCATTATGGGGGTGATTTTGGGTACCTCATTGCCTCAACAATGGTATAGAGGGTGTTGGGTACACATGATAGAGTGGTATTAGAGATTTGGTTTCAAAAATAGAGTTGCATTGGGTAGACAATTTGCGTGTTCAAATGAAATTATAGTTGCATGCAACTGTTTGACAAAAGTACAAAGGAAAATTGGGAAAAGTGTATGTTGGATCAATGGAACTAATTCCCTAGACAAATTTGTCTCATAATTAATGTGGATGGGAATGTGTTGTAGAGCTTCTATTTTAAGCACTATGGTTGTATGTGTTGGAAGTTTGACTATTCAAAAGAAAAATGCACTTGCAGGCCATGTGTTTGACACAATATCTCAATGAGGATAGTTCATGTGAGAGATGTTTGAAGCCTATAATAGATGGATTAGTGGCTCCAATTCTTAGGTGGAATTTTTGTTAGAGAATATGAGTAGGTTATGGAAATGCTAGTCATAATTCAAGAATTATAGAGTTTGGCCCCATGGTGAAGTTGGCCAAATTATGAAATTAGTAAAAATGGCCAACTAATGTAGATGAAAAATGTTTGAGTTTCCAGTAATCAGCTCAAAATCATGTTTGAACTATGAAGGATGAGTTGGAATGTGACTGATGCTTCATGGTTGCAAGAGAAAATTATTACAAATTGTTTACATAAGATAATGTAGAAGAAAAATTAATTGATTGTTGTGCACAATCCACCCCACGGGGTCACCTAAGGTTCACTGAGAACCCCCTAAGGCTCCTAATCCTGCTTCTTTTTCTCTACTTTTTCTTTTTAATTTCCTTCCTCTTGTTAAATGGGGAGAAGGGCGTGGATTCTACTTTAATATTTCTATGGAGGAAGGATATTTATAGGACTCTTCTCCCACCCTTTTTTGATCGATCTCCTCCCTCGCTAAGGATGAAACTTTATCATGGGGAGATTTCAATGGGATTACATCCATAGATTTTGGAACTGGATCCATCCCATGTGTATTTGTTTCTTCCTTGAGCGAGGACTCTTTTCATTTAGTTGAATTTTCATATTTCTTGTGTTCTTGTGTAGGTGGCTCAGATTTTCTCTCTGGGCAGTTCTTCTGAGAATCATCCTCATCCTGAACTGAGTCCTCTTTTTCTTTATATGTAGATTCTATAGCTTCATATCTATTTTTTAAGGGATTATATGGGAGACCCTAAGGCCTATGCTTAGGCTAAGTCCCCATGGGTTGTTGTTTCTTATGCTTTATTGAAGCCTATTTGAAACCATGTTCATCATTATTGTGCAATGGTTGAGCTTCTTGGGCTTTAGGGAAACTTTTGGCAAAGTTCTCATATTCATGGAAAAAGTTACATTTGAAAGGTACTTGTTCATAATCAAGGGCCTGGAGATGACTCCAACCCTCTAGTTTGAGATGAATCACCTATGGCAGTCCCTTTGAAAAATCCATGTTCAATCAATTATGGAACATGTGAAAATATTTCCCTTAGGATCAAAATGAGTTATATAACGACTTAGTTTATATCTAGTGTATTTTAAACTATCTTCATCCCCCCCCAAAAGGGAAAGTTATGGAATTATAATCCATACCAAAGCTATAGAGATCTCCATATCTGGGTTATATTCAAGAGTCCAATGGGAAATAAACACTCCCCTGGAACCCATGAAGTAGGGGCCATATTTGAAGATCAAGTCTCAATCTTCAATGGTTTCAAAAATGAATATATATAAAAAAATTCCACAATAAAAAGTAGAAGGGGATTGCTCACTCCAATTCTTGGAAATCTATTCTAGTACAATCCTAAGACTAGACCAAAGACCTAAAAACTTACTGACTAAACCTCTCCTTTTCAAAATGATAGAGTACCATTTTTTACATAGAGTGCCCCAAGTCCAAATTGGGGATGGAATCAACCCTTTTGGAAAAATTTCTCTTGCCAGTAGGAAGGGAAGGATCACCCATGGACTAGATACCAAAGAGAAGCTTCAACCAGTTCCAAAAAATGCACACGACTCACGAAAAAAAAAGAACACAGCCCTAAGATCATAGGATCAACAACATCGGTCACCAACAAGATCCAAAGTTGGGATCACTACCAACACTCCTCCAAATGATTGTAAAGAAAATAGAATATCTAACAAGGACGAGGGTAGCGGCTAGGGAAAACCCTAGTTGCAAAGGCATATACCTGAGCTCCATCTCTCTTGCTTCTGTCTTGCTAGCAAATTCGGGTTGAAAAAAATATGGACCAAATTTCGTCATGCAATGATTGGTTCAATAAAGTGCATTGAACTTGGAGTAAGTGCTATATGATATAACAAAATGATTAAAGATTTTGTGTCTTATGTAAGAAATGATTTTGTGTCTTGTGTACTAGAACATTCAAGGAAGTGTGCTATCTTATTTGAATAAGCAAGTTGTTGTCATCAGTGAAAAGGATAACCTATAAATGTGATTAAAGGATCAAGGTTATGAGAAAGACTTAATGATACCACTTCCTTAGCAAGAATGCATGCAATGCATTGACCACAATCAGCATTTGCAATTTAAATTGAAAAGAATCAATTTTAGAGAAGAGATGTGGTGCTCCTGGTTGTTGGAGTGTTATTGTGTATAGGGAGAGAATGGATAGAAAAGATATGTAAGATTTCATTTTATAGTAAATGGCATCCTTATGCATAAAAGAAAGGTGCAAGTCATAAAACACTTGGGATAGAGAAAGAAATTTATGTAGAAAGATGGTGTAGAGCATAGCTGGCATAAAAATTGCATAATGAAAAATGCCATTGGAAGGCATGGATGGTAGATGAATCTACCAAGATGATGAGGGCATGTACCAAATTCATGAGATGGCTAAACTATTTTAATAGATAAGATTTTGTGTATGCTAGGAAGAGTTGCAGGATATGAGCGAGTAGTGTATGTGTAAAGAATGTGAGGTAAGTAATGAGATTCAATCCACTTGGGGGGTCCTATCAAGGGAATGCAGCATTCCATTATGTGGAGTTTTCTTGTGAGATAGAGCATGAGATAGAGTGAAAATTGGCTAAGAATTTTCTAAGGAATGCAAAGGAAATTCCAAAATTGGATAAGGCTTAAAGGTAGATTTAGATGAGGAAATTCCATGTTGGGATTAGCTAGAACTACTTAAGTAAAATGAAGTAGAAAATATAAAAAAATGGATAGGATGTAGAGGTAACCCAAGGAAATGCCAATAACTAGTTGCACCAGTAGATGATGCATGTCACCAACAAGGTATATATGGAAATGAGGGAGCTTTTCTCACCTTAATCTCTATTTATTTGTAGAGTAGAGTTGTATTCTTTTAAATGAGTAAGTATATTTTCTTTGTATGAATTAAGTATTGCTACTTGGGTGAGAATATCACAGTTAATGATTTATTATGTGATTGGTAGAAAGGACATGGAGTAGATAAACTATGTTAGGAAATTCCATGTTAAGTAGGAGAATTGGAAGTGAGAAGTCCATAAGTCTTCTTTCTAGTTATGTTATATTTCTCTATAATGATAAGTTGTTATATGTAGATAGATTTAAGGCATAGTGATGTTGCAAATGAAATAGAACAAAATAGTTGGAATACATATGCACTAATAGACATATTGAGAGATAATATATGGTAGAGTTTATATAGATATGTTTGAACATATTTTATGTTGCATATTGAATAAAATTTTGATATTCAGTTATATGTAATGAGTATGGAATGATGACTAAATGTGGTTTTTGATTTGTTGTATAACTAGGGCATGGTTGAAGATGTTGATAATGTAGATACATATGACAATCAACCTCATAAGGAAGGGAAAGGATAACGAAATGCTTGTTAATAGGTTGATGAAGGGATCATATTCAAGTTCCCATGAAGCACCAACTAATCAAGTGATATTGGTGATATTGATGGAAACCATATAAGTATGAAATTGGTCATGCCAATGTTGCATGAGAACTGAAAGGGGATAAAGTTAAAATTCCTTTAGTCGTGCTTGATGTCTTAATTGATATGTTTATGATGACATTTGAATGCATGCATGTGATTGATACCCAAGTGAGATTAAGGAAAGAATCCTTGGGTATGTAAAGATTGTTAGAATCTTTTGATACATTCATGAGTTAGTATGTCATGATTGAGCTAGTCAAGAGTTAATAACCAAAGTAAATGAAAACATACTCATGTTTTGGAATGTATGCCATGTGAGATAATCGTGTGTAAGGCCATGTGTTGTTGAGCTTGGTAAGGACTATAGTGTTGCAAAATTATTGAATGGTCTCCCTATTTGTGTCAGTATATGAGACTAAGACCTTCTTGTCAACACTGAGAGCACCATAATATCAAGAGGAAGGGTTTCCTAAGGAGCCATTGAGTGGAGAAAGGAGTAGTATGCTTGGTGGACTATTTAGCTGAGAAAGGGTACACTCTTGTTTTTTTGTTTGGGTTAAAGAAGAAGGTGTTGATATGATTGAACAAGTGTCAGCGAGGTGTCTAGGTGATGTGTCAAGGCGTTGATTCAACCATCTGATTTATCATGGTTGATCAAACTTATTGACCTTATGATATGTCGTGAACAACTTAAGTCATAGGTTTCTAGTGGGATTCCTTAGCAGCAAGACTCTATAAGTCAGTGAAATTCTTGCACATGAAAGCTTTGGAAATATGGATTTCCTAAGGGATTGTTTGGTAGAGAAGGGGATCCTTGAGCCAGGGTTACTATAGCAAGGTGGAGGTGAATTGAATGAATATATTGTGAGAGATTTATGTTATGTGCTAGCAGAGATCAATAGGGAATTGTATATTTTGGGTGTGTTAGAGAAGAGATTGAACTGGATCTTTCCTGTGGTAGCCATGTGGAGTAGAGATATATATTCATATAGATAAGTATTGGGATAATTTCCATACTTTATCATGTGTTATGAATATATATGCTTCAGATATGAATTTTAAATTCATATGGATATAATTATTGATACATACAAATGGCTATGATATGCATTCTTACCTTGATTGTTGAGACCTTAGAACCAATTCAAGTTAGTGAAAGAAATTGTGGAAAATTATTGTATATATAGCCATCAAATTTAAGTAGAAATGAAGAGGATAGAATTGCAAATGCAGTTGAAGAGAATAGGCATGATGAAATGGTCTTACTATTGGAAGGAAAAGGACACTGAGGACAATGTTATTTTAAGGGGGAGGAGAAAGTAATATCTAATAATGATGTAATATTTTGTGAATTGAATTATGTGATGAGAAAAAATCTATGTGGGATGAGATATAATGATCCCATGTTGTAAATATGTGGAATTCATTGTAAATATTCAAAGTGTGGAGCACAAGGCCAAAGCCCAACTAGTGAATGCATAGGAGTCCAACTGGTGGGATGTGTTTACAATGTGGTGGGTATATTTCCCATCATATGCTCATGGATATGTAAAATCATGTAAAAAGAAAAATGCATAATAATATAATATCCACCAAAAAATGGTTGCTTGAGGGAGCAACAAGGAGACCATAATTCCATAAGTGGGGAAGAGGAAAGGTTGTTGTTGGGTGATTTGAATTTGTCATTGTCCTTTGGAAGTAATTCCCTTTCTTTCCCATGATTTCTTACAAGTTATCCCATCCATGTTTGACTTGTGGGTGTGGCCTAAGTACAAGTGTCATATATATCACATCCTTGGGAAAAGGGAGGGGTCTCATGCAAGAAACTTTCTTCCAATGTCTTTTGAGGAATTCAGGGGATCATTCAAGGGAAATTTAATGATCAATTTAGGCAGATTATATCATTATGGGAAGTAGTAGGAATTGATTCATGGGTATCAATAAAATTTAAGTTCACGTGTCATGGAATATTCCCCTCATGTTCATGGCCATTATGGTTTTTGTGAGTAGGAATTTCCCCTGTGTTTTATTGCTAGTAATATCTTGTAGAAGTTGGGTAAGTTAGATACTGAAAGGTGGAAGAGAATGGGATGGTTGGAGAGAAATACCTGCCCAAGATGTCCATTTTCCACAGTGGTTGAGGTAAGCCCTTTATAATTGTGGCTCTATGATTGCTACTTACTAACTATTAGAGGCCAAATGTATTCTATCCTAATTTATTACCAAAAGGTAGACATTGGATTAGACTCTTTCTACACACATTGAACAACATTGGAAGGGAAGAGAAATCTGAGGGATTGTTGAGCAAAGAAGTAGTGTGCCTTCCTTGTTTTTTTCAAGGTAATGGAAAAGAGTTTCATGGATGGTCTAATGGCTAAATGAAGGCCTAGGGACATTCCTAGTGTGTAGTGGATTCTCATGAGAGTAATGGGTTGGGTGGAGTGATTCAAAGCCCCTTAGGAGGTTTCTTCACTCTAGTGGAATCATGGTATGGATTGGAGGTAGAATCCTTAGTTGATTCCTACAACTCGGTGGAGAATCACCTCTTAGTAACCAGTTTAGTGGACATGAATTCCATTGCAGATAATTGTTCATGCTTGTCCTTTGCATAATGATTTTTTGTTTTTTAATGTCTTGAATTAATGTGAAATGAATGAATTATGTGCATGCATTGTTATTTCCATTTCTATCTTATAATTGCATATGCATTATAGAGTTCATTGTTTTTAGAAGTTTAATTTGGCCTCACATAATGTTAAGAGGCTTAGTAACCTTGTGGGTAGTGTCAGATGGCCAAGTAAAGGCATCTGGGGATGCTATAGAGTGATCACATAACATCCGATGGTGTTTTTGGGTACCTTGTAGCCTCAAAAATGGTATATAAGGTATTGAGTATGTAATGAATACACCTAACGTGCTAAATGATGTGGGTTAACATTTAGTGAACTACTGGGTTGGCCTTCGATCCACGTTTGCATGTGTTTTGTCCTTCTTAACACTGGGGATTTTTAGACCCATGGTTTGTCCAGAGATGTCCAAAAAAAAACCCAAAGCATCGACATATCAATCATCGACCAAGGCCGAGGAAGGTCTCACCCAATATGTAGAGAGGATCACAAAGACCATATGGTCTTGTGACATGGATGAAGGATTAAACATATGAAACATTACTATAATTGGAATCCATGTAACTCAGGTCTAATAATCTATTGAGGACTACAAATTGAAACAATACACACACATATTCAAATCATTCATAACAGACACATAGTATATCAGATATGCCATATCTTTATTACTAGAAGTATTCCATCACAACAAAGACATGCATTGCGTTGAACAAATACTTATGACAACTACAAAACTTCATATCATTACTATATAAGACAATGGAAATACAACATAATGTGTTGTGCACATTGCATTAGGACTCAAAAATACCAAGGACACGAGAATATATTCAAAACATCACAAGATTACAACAGTCACATAGTGAGCTCAATATTGGTAACTAAGCTAACTCATGGACTCTCTGACTAGTCAGATAGCTAATCAATTGACTAATCAACCAACTCACTAGATAGATAACACTTGATCTGAGCTTATAGCTCCTTTTATATCTTTCATTGTTGGGGAGTTTTATCTCTTTCTTCTCTTCTCCACTTGCTTGTATGATCCAACTGCCTTGCACAATTTTGGTGCCTGCCAACAATCCACGTAGATTCTCTGCATCAGGGGAAATCTTAACTTCTTGGCCAACTCATCTTCTGGCCACCCCACGTCTTCATATGATGTTGTTAATAATCATTCAGGGATATTTCCTAATGATTCCTTTCTTGATTCCAGTGGGAATCTTCTTGGAATCCAGCGCAACTGAAAAAACTCAAACCAATGCAAACTTGATAGTCTTTAAACTTGGCATGCTACTAGAGAAACTCAATCCAATGCACACTTTATGGAATTCCTCTTGAATTTCCTTAGGTGCATGCAAAACTATGGACGCACAAAATTGAACCCAAAACTTTGGGTTCCAATAGGTCCCCACCACTATTATCTGGCTCGTCCTTGAGCCAGCTGCTGCAGTTATGAAGGAAGATATCCAGAGTAAGAGAAAATCATCATTCAACAAAACAAGTTGTGTGGATGACCATACCTGAGTAAGAGAAAATCATCAAAGCAATTTGTAGTTTCAATTTTACTCAAGTCCATGTATGATTGACACATGCCCCATTCTAAATTATGGATTTGGTGTGCATGCAGCCAGATGCTCCGTCTCGAACCTTCATTGGTGTCTATGGATAGAATTAAGGGATTTGATTAAGGCCTCCCACCAAGTACCAGGCACTAAAACGAATTAAGGCGTTGCCAAGAGATAATATCCTTTTCCAGATGTATATTGGTTTGAGGATGGCTAGGTCGAGCTATTAGCCTTGGCCACTCTACTGGGGAGGGAGGTGGATATAAGGGAGGAAGTAAGAGATGGGGGCTGGCCAATGGATGTGTGGATATGCACAAGCCCCATAGGTGCAGATGGAGGAGGTAGAGAAATGTCAAGAGATGAAGCCATGTTGTATTATAGAGGATGGGCTAAAATGTGGGGCACACATTCTAGAACAATTGTGATATTCGGACATGGGAGTAGAGACTGATGGGAAAATAGAAACATGGTTGACGACCAAAAAAGGGGGAAAGGGGACATGGATAATTTCTCCAAGGAATTTAGGAATTCCAGGTATTTATAGCAAGGAAAGACAGAGGGGGTCCATCAAGTATCTTGGTGGAGGTGACATAGGAAATACTATCCAAAATATGGAGGAGGAATAGTAAATCCAGAGAGATCCCAATGTTGATTTGTTTTCCTAAGGATATACCTTGTTGAATGAATAATGAAAACAAATTGTGTACCCATACATTATGGAATGTACCAGAAGTAGATTGCTTTTCCCTTTCAATGAGTGTATCTTCTAGGAAATCCATCCGAGATTGGTGTGAATTGGTAGGTAGAGTCCATACCTTATACTAATGTTACAGGGTCAGACATACCTTCCTTTTGGGGTACAGGAAGGGTAGCGGATGATCTTTTTCTCACATGTGACTGAAGTTCGGTGACGGTTGGATTGATCGGGCACTTGTCATCCTATCAATGGATTGGATGGTGTGTGACTACCAATGATGCCTACGGATTCCTTCCCTAATGATCAAGAGGATATGTTGATTGTTGTTGGAATATATTGTTGGGAGGATTTCATACGTAATAATAATATTTTTGATCAAGTTGAGCATGTGTGAGTTTGACTGGTTGGGGGCACCACACATGTTGATTGCACACCTCAGCTTGATTTGACCTTTTTGGTTATGGAAGTGAAGCAGATCCTAGTGGGTTTCTACATGGCCCCATGGGTATTCATTCAAGAAACATCACCCTTGGAGGTTGAGGATCAAGTATGTTTGGCTCTAAAAATATCCATTATTGCAGGAGTTCATCAATCCTGACACTTATCCCACCTGCTCTATGAGATGGTGAAGAAATGTGTGGCTTTCAATGAAATATTCTTGGGGGTTTATAAAATTGATTGTTGGGTGTAGGGGAAGTGCAAGTGGTTTCAATGTGATTTCACCGAAAAATTTGGGAACTGGTGATAAGGGGATGGATGTCAACGGTTGCGACAGAACTTTAAATATTTACGATGTGCACTGCACATTTTCTTGGCTAACCAACCTCTTGTGCAAAGATATGTGATGTGAGGTATGGTTTCTATAACTATGAATCATTCATGCATGTTTTCCTCTAGGTTTACCCATTCTTGGTAAGGTTCTCGATGCACAACCCACCATCGTGTAGGGATACCTATCAACACTGTATCAAGGGTGAAAAATCTCTGATATTCTGGAATATGTTGTATCCATGTAATTAATGTGTCCACCAGCTCCGACCCATCATACCAATAAGAGCCAAAGTATTCCACATGCTCTTCTGTCGAGATATGTGCGCACCTCATTGTTGATACCTCGTAAATCTTATTATGCCATATGTCTAGGGCATCCTCATAATCAATGTCATAAGATTTGACACTCCAACTTAATTCACCCTTTTTGGTGGGGTTGATGTAGTCCTCCCTATGCCCCTTTACCTTGTAAATATTTTTAATGCCTGAGCTCCATGCATCCTCATCCATGGGCTCATTATAGTGGTCACCCTCATATGGGTCTAGCAACGTGACCATGTGCGAGGTGTCAATTTCGAAGGACATATACCTTTTATTCAAGTTTAATACCGCATTATTGTAAAAGGCCCAGTAAATCCCAAACAATGCAGGATATGGATTAGACTTATCCATGATCTTGATGAATTAAAAGTTGGCCTTTGTTTTCACTACTTCGATGTTTACTTCTAATTTATCCAATCGACCTATGGGATAGATATTGTTTTAATTAGCTAGTTGAAACTAGATGGGTGATCAGACCAACTTACGCTTACTCATCACTTCCCAAGACTTCTTGGGTAAAATGTTCACATCAGATCCTAAATCCAACATGACTCCATCCATGTCGTACCCACCAAGCTCTAGTGTCATATTAAACTCTCGGACAATGCACTTTTTCTTGTTGACCTGGTAGACATCCCTTTCCGACAATGAAGTTGATATGTTGGTCTCCTCTCCTTGTTCATTCATGCAAGCAATTAACATCTAGGTCAAATTACCTATAGCTTTTGGATCTTTAAGCAAGTGCAAACAACATTGTAAGAAGGTATTGACTTGATCTTTGACTTCTACCATGCCACCTAAGTTGCACAAGGCTTCTATGTGAGTTGTACATTGCAACTCCTCCTAGCATTGTTCTTCATAATCCTTTTTCTCAGTGTGTCATAGTGTAGTCTATTTGTGTGATTCTTATATCAATCTTTGGGTTGCATGTTGGATTTCCTCATGCACACGAGCCTCCTCCAAATATCTTTGTGTCACGCACTGTAATTCTTCGTGCACACAAGCTTCTTCTAGTGACATATGTGTCACCCGTTTCACCTCTTTGCAGATCTGTGCTTCCTTTAGCGACCTTTGTGTCTCCCTCTGCACTTCCTCTCAGATCCATGTCTCTTCAAGAGACCTCTGAATCACCCATTGTAGCTCTTTGCGTACTCTTTATTCTTCAGGGGCCCTCTGCGCCTTGCATAGAAACTAATTTTATTGATAAAAATAAAAATTAGGAGGGGGTTAGGGTACCTTCCTGATCTTTTCGTTCGGTTATTGACCTGAGCCTTCACTATTCTCAAAGTCTGCCCCTGTCTTCACTCCTCCACAGGTTACCACTCAGAAGTCTGCTTCCTCATTCTTCTTCTTGTTTTTGCATAGTTCAGCATGAAGTATGTTGCAATTGGTCTTCTTGTCCTCCCACTTCTTTAGTAAGTCGGGGTAGTCCTCAGTTACATGTTCAGGAATATAACAATATGTGCAGAGCACGTGCAACTTAATGAAAAATTGTGAGACATGACCAATCTCACCGCAATTGAAACATGTGGGGGGTATACCACCTCCTCCACCATATCCGTGACCGTGATCACACCCATATCCACCTCGAGTTTCTCCTTGATATCTGCCTCTATCGGTTCCACTGCACTCCCCACCCTTTTTCTCCTCTTGTACCTGTAATGCATTCCAGGTGTTATCTTGCATTAACTAGAGGGACCAGAAGCTATTGACATCGTGGCTAACAGATTTTAAAAATTCACAGAATGGGGATGTGAGTCATTGTTTGATAATTTTGTAATGTGGGATAGTGGGGTGGCACATGGCCCCACTATATGAAAATTCCACACTATTCTAATTGTCCATATGGAAATGGACTCGACACGCCTATCACCACATAATTCAAAAGGACTGGGCACTCGTTTCAACGATGCCCCTATGAACGAAATCTAGTACACCATACGTTCTCACATGTGACTTTATTCTCAACCATATATTTTAGTTGTATTTTTAGTTTGGATAGTTGCGACTGAACCTGTGCCAACCCAGCTGATGTCTTTGCACCTCTAGGTGTAGCTTCCAATCACATCACAACCTCGATTGCCTCAGCTTGAGTCATCACCTTTTTCTAAGTGAGTGGGACTCAGGTATGGGGGAGCAACCATGAAATGAACCACTCTCTGCGCTACACATCCTATATACGGAACATCATCCTATCCAACATGATTTTGAACCGATGGTCATAATCCTAGATGGTTTCTTCTTCTTTCAACTTGATCTTCTTGAATTTTGTAATGCACTTAGATTTTGACTTTGGCTTTTGAATATCCCGAAGCAAATCCTGCTTGATCTTGGTCAGGGACCTCTCCTACCCCGCTAGATCAGTAGCCTTGTATTTCATGTACCACGTCAGGGCTCTATCCTTGAATGTAGTCTCTAGTTGCATGATCTTAGTCACATCATTTGTAACTCTCTTTACAAACCAGATTGCTTCACAAGTGAACCAATGTTGCTATACATTGTCCTTAACCGTTCCATGGAACACATGTAACCTTAGTGTACTATCTTTATTTTCCATATTTGAACTAGGGCTAGTTCCTCTTCTTCGACTACTATTGACCGACTCTTTCCACACCAATATCTCTTGGGGAAAAGTGTTGTTGACGTCACCTTCTTCTTCACTTGTCTCATCACTTATTTGTTCTTCTCCTCTTTCTTCGACTCCAATATCTCCACTAACTACTGTTTTTTCTTATTGATTAAATATGTGGAACCAGGGTAAGACCATCTTCTTCTAAAACTTCTCGTGAGCTGAACCAAAGAGATATCTACTTGTATCCATGCAAGACCATCTAATAATATCAACTCATCTCCCCCACCACTAGGGGAGTCTCCATCTTCCTTTTCTTCTAGCACACCAACAATATGTACCCTCTCTTCCTAACCTAACTATGCACCAAAACTGTTTGCTCCCGCCTTCGAGTCGATATGCACATTGCCATTGTGCGCATCATCTCCTAGTCCATTATGCACACTGCCACCTTGGACATAATCTCTCTCTCCACTCAACCCATGACTTCTATGCGTGCCATCGTCTCTCCTGCTCAATGTACTACCACTACATTGAGTGCCAAATCCTCTCCTGATTGGAACCTCACTGTACTGGCGACAAATTCTCTTATTGTTAATGTGTAATCATGTGGTGCTTCCTCCTCTGATTCTATTAGCACACCAAAAATGTGTGCTGAAACACCACACATGTGCACTCTCTTCTCTCTTAAGGTTGTGGCATACCGCAACATCCAAAGGGTACATGCTTCATCACCTAGGACCTCACTACCACTACTGTCACCACTGGTATATTCGATGTCGAGCCTCTTTGCAGGATTTTCCTCACTTGTTATCCACTCTGGCACAACATACTCTCCCACACCACTGCTTTGTGTGAGTTTCCTCTTCATTCTACGCCCAACACCTCATTCTGCACCCTTGGTTAACTATTCTCTCCTCCTCTGGTCAACTTTCTCTCTATCAACTCTTCTTGTGTATGTCATGGCTCTTTTTCTCATTTTCTCTTCTGGGTCCATTCCAGTCCTCACCTCATCTCAACAATTGGGTGGATCCTCCTCAATGGATCCATCTTCTAGCTATTTTTCCCCCACCTTTTCGAAACCCCCCCAATGCTAAGGGGTTTACTTGACCATTATATTACGCTCCACATGCATCATTATTCTTTCCACGAACAACATCTTGATCCAAAGTGGGATTTCTTCTATCATCTGCTTCATTGGACCTTCTTTGAACTTTCTTTTAGCCTCTCTAAAAGAGTCACTATATTCTATGGAAAAATCAATAATGAATCCTTCCTTCACTCGAGCGAACCAAAAATAAATAGCCTGATTCCACTTTTTATCTAGCACCTTGAAGCTATCAAGATTGGCTTGATCCAAAAATATTGGCTCCAAAGGTAATGCAATCAAGTTGGCTTCAAATTGTCACTTTAACCATTGATGCAACAAACATGGAAATTCCATGAAAAAGAGCTCATGCATGTCCAAGTAAAGATATATTCCTTTCCTTTCTTTTAGGTTCACCCACAATACTTGCATCTCTCACAAGACAAACTTGTCTTCTTTTGCTTCTATCAAATCTTGAATGTCTTCCTTAGAAGGATGCCAACTCATTTTTCTTTTCCTCCGTCGATGTCAACAAGAATTCAGGTCCCGATAACATAACCATTTGTTGGATTGGCCTTCGGTCCATGATTGTATGCATTCCGTCCTTCTTAACGCTAGGGATTTTTAGACCCAGGGTTCATCCAAAGTTGTCCAAAAAAAACCCTAAAGCATTGACATATCAATCCTCGGCCAAGGCCAAGGAAGGTCTCACCTGAGATGTAGAGAGGATCACAAAGACCATAAGGTCTTGTGACATGGATGAAGGATTAAACATATGAAACATTACTGCAATTGGAATCCATGTAACTCAGGTATGATAATCAATTTAGGACTAAGAATTGAAACAATACACAGATATTCAAGGCATTCATAACAAACATAGAGTAGATCAAAATTTTCATATATTTATTATTGGAAGTATTCCATCACAATAGAGACATATAGTGCACTGAACAACTGCTTATGACAACCACAAAACTTCATATCATTACTATATAAGACAGTGTAAATACAATATAATGCACCATGCGACTTGCATTAGGACTTAAACATACAAAAGACACAAGAATATATTCAAAGCATCACAGGATTACAATGGGCTTAGAATGAGCTCGATATTGGTATCTAATCTAACTCAAGGACTCTCAAACTAGTCAGATAGTCAATCAATCGAATAATCAACCAACTCGCTAGCTATCTAACACTTGATCTGAGCTTAGAGATCCTTTTTATATCTTTCGTTGTTGGGGAGCACTGTCTCTTTCTACTCTGATCCACTCGTTTGTCTGATTCAATTTCCTTGCACGCTTCTAGTTACTGCCAGCACTCCATGTAGAATCTCCTCATCCAGGGAAATCTTAACTACCTGGCTATCTCATCTTCTGGTTGCCCCACGTCTTCATATGCCGTTGTAAATAATTATTCAGGGAGATTTCCCAATGATTACTTTCTTGATTCTAGCGGGCATCTTCTTGGAATTCAATGCAACTGAAAAAACTCATAATGGTGCACACTTGGTAGTATTTACACTTGGCATGATACTCGAAAAACTCGGTCCGATGCACACTTTATGGAATTTCCATAGGTGTGTGCAAAACTATGGAATGAGCGCGAACAACTCTGTTTGTACACGCATGCAAACTAAACCCAAAACTTTGGGTTCCAACATGGACACAATGACTTTTACACCATTAAAATAACATCTAGAGTGAATGACCTCATAAGATTTGCAATAAAAAATTTGACCTTGAAGTATTGATAATAAAAAAAGATTTATACGTTAGTATTTTGTGATCATATAATGTCATAAGAGGAATGAACTAGATTTCAATCCATGAAATCAATATACACTATTTTGGAAAACTTATAGATTGCTTGAATAAAGAATCATGTCTACAACTTGATGGGATAAGTAAGTAAGTGTCCCTATGTTTCTTCTTAGCCATATAGATAAGTGATGACTTAAGAGAGGACAATTACTAGAGACAAATTCAATTTCATAAAGGATAATTATACATGATTTTATTTCTTGTATTAATATACTTCATAATAATTTAGAAATAAAAAGAAATAAGTTATGAGACTATAGCAATATCTCCCTGATGTGTTGTGTTTGTTTGGTTTTGGTTATTAGAAAAAAATATCATCTTTATTACACAGTATAATTAAATAGTAAAGTTGGATATAACAAGATAAAACTTCAATATTTTTTAAATTCAATAAAACTTAAGTTTGCATTCATAGATTACATGAACGAAATTTAACTATTTTCTTTGTACTAAGTGCCCAAAACTAACTACCTATTATCAATATGAATACACTTTCATACACTATATATTATCAATATGAAGGCACTTTCATACACTTTATATATGGGTGTATGATCACTTGGCACCTATCAAGAAAAAGACATTTTCCTACACTTTTTATATGAGTGTGTGACCACTTGATCTTACTTAGCAATGCTGACAACTTTCTTTAATCAACAACATCCTTATGCCACTGTATGCTCCCTTATGCTCGTACAATAATGAGTAAGTGAAATCATGTCACATTTTTTAAGGATTCAAAACCTAGTTAAGCAATAAGAACTTATTGCTTTCATCAACTTGGTTTTTTTTTTTCCAATAGAAAATTCGCTCAAATTATATTACTGAAAATATAATGTTTTTACATATTCAAGACCATAACTAATGATCATTACAAAAACTAGTCCATATATCATGCTTAAAAACCTACTACATCCCCAAGGGAAACCAAAAAGTCACGATTACCAGCATGCAGACTGTAAATGAGAAACAAAAGAAGGGTAACAACCCCAAACAAAATGTAGAAAAGAAACTGAGCCAGATGTCGCATGCCCCCAAAGGACCTCAAAGTGAATATCCAACATTTCACACCCCCAAAGGATATCAAAGTGAATATCCAACACCACACGCTCCCAAAGGACCTCAAAGTGCTAAACAATAAACCACACGCCCCTGGTGGACCTCAAAGCTCTGGTCCAAAAATTCTTCTAGCTAAGGCAAAAGAGGTAAAGAGAGACCAGAAAAACTAGAGAGGGAAAAACCCCCATTGCAACAAAACTTGGATAACCTCCAACAAAATGCTCCATAGATACCGCAACACAGTAGGAGTAATGGAAGAGGTCGATACAACATATGGTAAAAGCATATAGAAGTTTGTCTGATCCGAAATTAGATCCAGAAGCCTAACAGGGCTTGAAAAATGTTAAAAAATGAAAGTGATCGGAATGTGACGAAACCAGTGCCATTGCGTCTGTCTCGTCTTCCTGATTCTGGCGGTATATTTACTTCGTCAAACGGGCTCCGTATGGAGAAGATATCACATTCTGTCCAAAAAGTCAAATAGGTAAAAAAAGGGATGATTGTATAGTCCGTACAGTCCACGTGTCATGCTGACTGTGAAGATCGTACGGTCCATATAGGTGACGTGGCAGCTCCAGCAGATGACACGTGGCAGCCTCGGGTGACGACACATGGTAGAACGTGGCAGGTTGATTGGCGTATGGATGGACCAATGCAGAGGTGACACGTGTCACCACTGTAAGGGTGACACGTGGCACAGATGACGTCATCATATGACATGGCAAGGATGACGTGGCAGGATGACAGGTGGCCGTACGGTCGATAGGTGGAAAGCACGTGGTCTAATCAATAGTTGATATTTGGCAATTTCTGGTTGGTTGGTTAGGTGCCACGTGGCCCAGTCGTGGGCTTCCACGTGGCACCCTGTGATTGGTTTATGGTTTTGTGTAAAATATGGTTATGTCGCCGGGGGTCGAACCCGCGACCTCGTGTACGGGCTATGGACTGGCGGGACCGGGTTAACCACCTGGGTGCCCGTTGGTTCTTGTAAACTATACAGGGAAGATTTTATTTGTTTTTGTTTGAATGTTTGATCGGCGGTAAAAAAGGGTTGGGGCTTAGCCCCAACCCTCGGCACAACATACACATATGGCCATTCCATATAACCAATGGCACGGGCGGATAGGGTAAGCCCCCGGATCCTGGGCGGTTACCACAGGACGGGGGCTACATCCACCGAAAAGTGCGCGCAGTTATGGCACCAGCCCGTGGGCCTATGCCAACATACCACATACCATAGAACCGACATTAATGCAAACTGGGCGCGGTTACAACAGTCAAGCCCGTGGCCATATGCCCATGCGCCACGACCGAGAGCCAGCGGGAAGAGGGGGCCAACGCATGGCGCGTGGCCATATGGAGGCCCCAGAAGACCGGGAATAAAGGGCGCACGCCAATGAAGGGGGCTGCACCCATATTATAGTTGAAAAGTGGGTTTTTATGCCTAAGTTTGGGTTTTTTATGATTAATAAGCCTATTTTTAGTTGATTCTCTCCACTTTTGGGAGATATTGGGCATTTTTTGAGCCCAATTTTTTGGAGGAAGTTGGAGATGAGAAACCAACTTCAAAGCTATATAAACCAGGCCTGTTTGAGGCCATGAGAGAGCAGTCAGAGTAGAGTTATGCTGAAGAGAAGCCAAGCCAAAGCCATTTTGATGAAGAGAAGCTTTTGAGAAGGAGACGCTGTCGGATCATTTCTGGGAGCTCCGGACGTCCGTTTTGCATGCTGTTTTCTTTGCAGGGTTCTTGAGATCTGGACGAACATGACCAGATCAGTCTTTTAGCCATTTGGCATTGCAACGATGTACTTTTGAGATTTTGAACAGAAATAAAGAAGCCTCCCCCACAGAGACAAAGGCCCGGAGACGTAGGCAAAGTTGTATTGAACTCCGTTATCAATCTGCGTGTTATGGTTTGCTGTCTATTATTTCATTTCAGATCTGCATATGTGTATATGGCTATCATTATTCCTCTTCTTTCCTCATTTTTTCACTAAGTTTCTCAAATGGTTAATTAATGCATGCAAAATTAAAACTCAACCATAAGTCATTAAAAGATCCTACGGATCAAGTGGTATCAGATCTAGTTGACGTTTGGATTTGAGTTTTGCATGATAACCAGGGAAAAGCTACAACGTGGTGAAGGCGAGCTTGTTGCAGAGAATCCATTAATTGGATTGAGAAAGAGAGCTTCTCACAGCGAGAAGATGGCATCAGAAGAAGGGATTTCTCAATATGAGAAAGAGTTCCAGAAAACATTCCATGCTATGTCGGAGATGGTGACAGTTTTGTACGAAGATTATTTAGAATGGAAGCGACCAGTTTTGGGTAATTCTTCAAAAGGAAAAAGTGAAGAGGAAGAGAACCATCCTCATATTCCTTCTTCACCTCCATCAACACCTCCTTCTTCTCCTTCTTCTTCAAGTTCAAGTTCTAAATCTAATGAGAAGAAAAATGTTCATAAGAATAAACATGAAATGCCATTGTTAAAACTTGATGTAAAATTTGAGTTGCCCATATATGATGGTGAAGTAAATGCAGAAAAACTTGACAACCGGATCAGGCAGATGGAGGTATACTATAGTGTGCAACAGATCAAGGATGAGGCCACACAAATTAAGTTGGCATCTTTGAGACTTGCAGGTACAACTCCTATCTGGTGGCAAAGCAAGCTGCAAAAAGGAACACAAGATGTGGGTAATGTATTTCCATCATGGAAGAATTTCATTTATGCACTTAGAAAACAATTTTATCCTTTGGGTTATAAAGAAAAAGCAATAATTGAATGGCAATCTTTAAAACTAAGAAAAGGACAAACAGTGCAAGAATACACCGATGGATTTAGAAAAATGGCATTAATGTTAGACATCCCTTTGCAAACACAAGAAACTCTTATGAAGTATATAGGAGGTTTGCCTACGCATATTAGAAACATTGTTTTCATGTTTGGACCCACTAACCTTGATGAGGTTTCTGTTCAAGCTACATATATTGAAGCAGGAAAAGTAGGTGTGTCAAGGGAATCATCGTTTTCAAAGAAAGGAGACAAGAGGAAAAAGCATGGCAAGAATGCAAATGCAGTGATAAAGAAGGAAGGAAAGCCCTCTTGCAAGCATTGCAAGAAATAGGGACATGATGAGGAAAAATGTTGGCAGTTTCATCTCGAGAAGAGGCCAAAGTGGTTCAAAGAAAAGAAGGGAACGCAAACAGTGGCAACGACATCTAAACCCACAGACTTGGGATCGGATTCAGGTGATGAGTCAAAGATTTCATTGGTTGGTATGACAGGTAAATTTGGTGAAGACATTGATTGTAGAAACAAATTGTTTCATATAAGGGTAATCATGCGACACACTAAGATAGACACATTAATCAATAGTGGATCTCAATCTAATCTAATCTCAGAAGAATTGGTTAAGAAATTGGGATTAAAAACACAAACTCATCATAAGCCTTACACACTTAAATGGATAGGCAATCATCATCAAATGCACATAACAAAGAAGTGCACAATCAAATTTGCAATTTCATCTGAGTATGTGGATGAAGTAACTTGTAATGTAGTGTCGTTAAGAGAATGTGGAATGGTCTTAGGTAGCCCATATCTATATGATCGTAAGGCAATCTTCTACAGGACAAAGAATCAATATCAATTCACTAAAGCAGGTCATGATTTTGTGGTGCATGCTCATCGTGTTAAAGAAAATAAAACACTTCAAACAATGGAACAATTAAAGAAGGTAGTGCAAGCAAGCAACAAACCAATAATTGTTTAAAATGAAGTAATTGATCTTAAGCAAGAACAAGACATGGTTGTTGAATGAAAAATCAATCATAAATTGCTTCAAGATAAGCTCATGTTGTGCAGATATTTCAAGTATATCAGCTCATTTGCAGTCGTCTTTTTGATGCTGTCATTATCAATGTTTTCTACATGGATGATAGTGGCTTCAATAAGATGTAACAGGGTTCAAATGGCTAACAATATACTATCAGTTGTCATGATTGTGTTACAGTTGATCTTGATGAGACAGGTGCACAAGACAGAGTTAAGAGACAGAGGACAAGTCGGGTGTCCTATCCCGAGCTTGTTGACTGGTCAGTAACCTTTTGGGGACCAAAAGGTCTTTTTGTGGGGAGGTGTGATCCGAAATTGGATCCAGAAGCTTGACAGGGCTTGAAAAATGCTCAAAAATGAAAGTGCTCGGAATGCGATGAAACCAGTGCCATTGCATCCATCTCGTCTTCCTTATTCCGGTGGTATATTTACTTCATCAAACAGGCTTCGTATGGAGAAGATATCGTGTTCTGTCTGAAAAGTCAAACAGGTAAAAAAAGGGATGAATGTATAGTCTGTATAGTCCAAGTGTCATGATGACTGTGCAGACCATACGATCCATACAGGTGACATGGTAGCTCCAGCAGATGACATGTGGCAGCCTTGGGTGACGACACGTGGCAAAACGTGGCAGGTTGATTGGCGTACGGATGGACCAATGCAGAGGTGACATGTGTCACCACTGTAAGGGTGACACGTGGCATAGATGACATCAGCATCTGACATGGTAGGATGACAAGTGATAGTACAGTCAACAGGTGGAAAGCACGTGGTCTAATCAGCAGTTGACATTTGGCAGTTTCTGGTTGGTTGGTTAGGTGCCACGTGGCCCAGTCGTGGGCTGCCACGTGGCACCCCGTGATTGGTTTATGGTTTTGTGTAAAATATGGTTATGTTGCCGGGGGTCGAACCCACGACCTTGTGTACGGGCTATGGATTGGCGGGACTGGGCTAACCACCCGGGTGCCCGTTGGTTCTTGTAAACTATATGGGGAAGATTTTATTTGTTTTCGTTTGAATGTTTGATCGGCAGTAAAAAAGGGCTGGGGCTTAGCCCCAGCCCTCGGCGCAACATACACATATGGCCATTCCATATAACCAACGGGACGGGCGGATAGGGTAAGCCCCCGGATCCCGGGCAGTTACCACAGGACTGGGGCTACAACCACCGAAAAGTGCGCGCAGTTATGGCACCAACCCGTGGGCCTATGCCAACATACCACATACCATAGAACTGGCGTTAATGCAAACTGGGCGCAATTACAACAGTCAAGCCCGTGGCCATATGCCCATGCGCCACGACCGAGAGCCAGCGGGAAGAGGGGGCCAACGCATGGTGCGTGGCCATATGGAGGCCCCATATGACCGGGAATAAAGGGCGTGCACCAATGAAGGGGGATGCGCCCATATTATAGTTGCAAAGTGGGTTTTTATGCCTAAGTTTTGGGTTTTTATGATTAATAAGCTTATTTTTAGTTGATTCTCTCCACTTTTGGGGGATATTGGGCATTTTTTGAGCCCAAATTTTTGGAGGAAGTTGGAGATGAGCAACCAACTTCAAAGCTATATAAACCAGGCCTGTTTGAGGCAATGAGAGAGCAGTCAGAGCAGATTTATGCTGAAGAGAAGCCAAGCCAAAGCCATTTTGATGAAGAGAAGCTTTTGAGAAGGAGACGCTGTCGGATCATTTCTGGGAGCTTCGGACGTCCGTTTTGCGTGCTGTTTTCTTTGTAGGGTTCTTGAGATCTGGACGAACATGACCAGATCAGTCTTGTAGCCATTTGGCATTGCAACGATGTACTTTTGAGCTTTTGAACAGAAATAAAGAAGCCTCCCCCATAGAGACAAAGGCCCGGAGACGTAGACAAAGTTGTGTCGAACTCCGTTATCAATTTGCGTGTTATGGTTTGCTGTCTATTATTTCATTTCAGATCTGCATATGTGTATATGGATGTCATAATTCCTCTTCTTTCCTCATTCTTTCACTAAGTTTCTCAAATGGTTAATTAACGCATGCAAAATTAAAACTCAACCATAAGTCATTAAAAGATCCTACGGATCATTGTCCTCGAAACAAGTCGCGGATTATGAAACTCCACCTTCAACAGAGCACATCCACACCACAGGCCCTCAAGGAAGCACCCCTCTGCCATCAACGCCGGACCCACTTACGCCCTGCATTCGCTGCACCACTCCGCAAGTCTGCTTGCCCTAGAAGCTCTCGCCCTCGCCCACGCTTTCCCAACCACACACCCTTTCCCTCGCCTGCGACCGCGCTCGCCCATATCCAAGGTAAGAAAGGGATGTAACTAACAAAACCTAGTCGTAGAGCCCTAGGCCTCCCGATCTTCACCCACCCTGTTAATCTTGTGTTAATCTTTCCACCCCCAACTTGGCTTGCCTCAAGTTACCATGAGTTCACATTTATAATTAAAATGAAATATTACTAAACTTGGCTTGCCTCAAGTTACCATGAGTTCACATTTATAATTAGAATGAAATATTACTAATGTAGTTCATATTAATATATAATTTGAACTAACACCCAAATAATGTAGGGGTTGCATATTACACTTTGGAATATTATAACTTTTTAGGATCACATAGTTATATAGAGTTTAAAAAAGAAGAAGTAAGAATGGCTAATTTATATTTAAAAAGAGTGTTGCAAGAGAAATTGAATTAACAAAGAGATACAAGGAGTTCAAAAGGCAGGATCACATGTCTATCAAAAGAGTTGATTTTCTGGCCATGCAAAATTTGCTACATAAGCATATGGCAGATTGCCTCTTTGTCGGATATAGATTCTTACATATGAGTGTAACAAAAAGAAGGATTTACATATTATAAGAACTCGATTATTATAATTTGAGGGCAGTGTCTACTATCCAAGCTCACTCAATAGATTCATTGGCTGCATGTGCTGACTTGAAGCTGTTGATCCATTTCTTGAGCCCTTGATCCATGAGAAGAAGTAAGGGATTGCATGTTTTCCTAGTTATGCATCCATTGCTAGAAAATTTCATGGTTTTCCTGGCAGAGCAACCAAATTTCCTTGGTTTTCTTGTTCATGGTCCTGAGAATAATGCAAGTCTCCATGTCATGTTTTTGGGTGTGCTCCTCCAGCTTGGTCTCAAGTTGAACATTTTTTGTTTTCTGAAACTCCATCTCACATTTTTGAGCTCCCATGTCTGCCTTCAATTCTCAAACTATGCATGTTGAGCATCGACATTGTTCAAAACTACGACGCCACACTGCACTCCCAGACATGTTGTTGACTTTACCAATTGTAATTTCTTCCACACTGCGAATGAGAGTTGAAGCACAAACACACAGAGAGAATTCACAATTCCTTGCAAATGTACAGGAACTAAAACCCATGGCGAGGTGAACCAGTTCATTTATTTGGCTAAGAATCCACCTGATGTCACTACGAGGGAGCTGATGTGGGAAGGAGTGATCGTAAATCCCACATTGAATAACCATCATCACCCAAGAAGAGATTTTAATATGTGTGAGATGGTGAATGTAAATGTTCCAGTAGGTACATGATGGTGATATGGGATGGTGTTGTTGTGTCATGAGGTTGTGTGGTGACGTTTGCTTCAAAATCATTGGGTGGGGCACCCAAAAACCGCCTTTGACATTGATCCTTGATTTTAAAAAATACCCTTTTTTCGAATAAATAAACATGCCTTGGAGATAATCCTTGAATTAAAAAAAAATATTTTTTTTAATAAATAATATTTCCATATTAAGGTATAAGGTAGAAAATGAATAGAAAGAACATCATTGGCTTTGATTTTCCCCTACTTGAGGGATCAGGTTGTTTTTGGCCAGTGTGTCCGCCCTGGTTCTTAGGTGTCTGAGGACATGATAGAATTGAACTGAATGAAATTTCGCTCCCTCTTGCATGATTATTTGATCTAATTTCTTTGTAAACTCAGCATATGACATTTTTGTGGATGTTGAAGCTCGTTAACCACCAATTTTGAGTCCCCTATTACAACAAGATCCTTGTAATGCTCCTCTTTTATAAGCTTTAGTCCCTTCTAAATTGTCAAAACCTCTGCTTGGTTATTGAAACAAGTCCCAAACCCCACACAAAAGAAACAACTTCTGATCCACCAGAGTCATAAAACACTTCCCCCACACCTTTCACCACTCATATAGTTATAGATTATACATATTGCAATTTTAAAATATAATGGAAATATGTCAAATAATTTTTAATATTACAATTTTAAAGCATGATGAAAACATCTAAAATATTTTTTATTAAAAAAGAAAATTCAATTAAAAAAAATTAAAAAAAAAACGATAAACAATGAAAATAATAAGTCATTTTTATAAAAGAAGGAAAAAGTTATAAAAAAATAAATTATTAATTTATAAAAATTAAAACAAATTTATATTAAAACTTTAAAAATAAAGATAGATAATCTATTTCTACAATAAAATATTTCAATTTTTTTTTATCCATTCTCATTTTTTGAACATATGAACATTTTACTAATTTTATTATATAATGAAACTTTATCATAATATGTTTCTAGTGTGATATTCATAAGCCACATAAAATAATATCTTTAATATTAAAAATATTATTAATATTGTATTTATAATTAAGTATTATGTAAATAAGGACAGTGAGAATCTTGTTAATCTATTCATGCGCGTCACTAAGGACTAGAGTCAAGTTTTAATAAGATCTTCTTTCCCCGCTAATTCTGCCAAGCCCGTTCCGTTGGTTTAAAAATATTGTAACACTATTGTAAAAATACTTTAATAATATTTAATAAAATAATATTAAAAATATTATATTTATAACTAAGTATTATATATTATTTAATTTCTAATTGACAATAATAACCCTGTTGTAAAAATACTTTAATAATATTCAATATTCTGTAGTATTGGGCAACCTACCATTACACTAACGAGTAATGTGCCTATAACATATTTATAAAGAATTGAGCTTTTAATCAATATCATAAGAATAATTCCCAGTGATATTATTTTTTACATATAAAATATTTTCTATTCATTTATTTGTTTGTTTTTATTTAAGTTTGATGCCAAGTGTTATTATTTTTTATATATATAATATTTTCTATTCAGCTATTTGTTTTGTTTTTATTTAAGTTTGTTTTGTTTAGAACTGTTTTTATTTTTTATATAAAAATATTTTCTTAAATCTAGAAAAGAAAAGATAGGGTATATGTATTTTTATAAATTTATCAATCAAATCATTATGTTAAGAAGATATCTTGTTCTACAAATAAAATAATTTCATACCCCAATTTGATATCTAGTTTAGTGGTGACTATAAACTTAAATTATTATTATTATTATTGTGAATATTCATAATTAATACTATAAGTATTAGTAAAATAAAAACTTAAAAAAAAGGTTTTCAAAAATATTAATTTCATTTTTATTAATTTAATTCATTTCTTATTATTAATATTATAATTAAATATTATTTATTATAATATGTTTAAATAAAATAATATTTTCAATTAAAAAAAATCTATTATTAATTAATATTTTTAGATTTAAATTAAATATTATAAATTAACTAATTTATAAATAATAATAACATTATTTTATATATATAT
>ML785306.1:167844-213086 GCA_009831015.1 Picea engelmannii | reverse complement strand
TTTCCATGGCACAAAGGTCCTATGATAAGTTGGATCCCGAGTGATATTGATATTATCTATCTAGCTGAAACTTGGGAGCATGAGGAGTCTAAGGTCCCTAACATGGAAGGATTTGTCTTGTGGTCGGCATGGAACAAAAAATCTCACTTTAGAGGGATAGGAGGCATAGCTTGTTATATTAGAAAAAACAATTCTCCTCACATTCAACTTCATAAGATTGACCCTCTTAATCAATACATTTGGATAGAAATTTCAGACACCAATGCTAAGAAGATGTATATAGCAATTTGTTATTTTGCACCTGTTAATTCTGCTTTTTATAAGAAAAATAACCTAGATAAAAATTGTCCCTATAATAATTTAGAACAAGATATTTATAATTTGAAAAATGAAGGTAATATCCTCCTGCTAGGAGAATTTAATGTTAGGACTGCAACTAAACAAGCTACTCTTTTAAGTGATGACTCCAACCATAATCCTTTATGGCTAGATCAGGACCTTGTTTTATCTAATAGCTACAAAAGAAGCTCTGAAGACCTAATTGAGAATTTGTTTGGTACTGAGTTGGTCAAGCTCTGCAGCTCTGAAGACCTAATAATTTGCAATGGAGTAATGAAGTGGCCAAACTCCAACCAAATGACTTGTATTCATGGGCTAGGTAGTAGTGTTGTAGATTATGTGATATATGATATCCCCATTTCCAACCAAATAACAACTTTTGACCTTTTAAATGACCATGAGCCTGACTCTGATCATAAACCTTTAACCTTAACTCTAAAATTCTCCATGCATAGGAGTACCATTGAAGATAATTCTGATAATCAAAGGAATTTTCCCTTTGACAAAAGTAAATTTGACATTTTCTTAAAGGATTTAAATAGTAAATTAAACCTCCTAACTTATAAGGACAACATTGAATAACTCTATCATAATTTTACAACTACCCTTTCCTATTAACAAGTTCTCTTTTGAGGTGTCCCATAAAAAGAATAATAGAACAACCAACCCTTGGTATGATAAATAATGTAAAATTTCTAGGAAAGCCATTAGGGATGCTTCTAATGAGCCCTTAAAACTCGATAAGATCAATATGTACAAAGCCCTAATTAAAAGGAAAAATAGATACTATATCAATAAAAGGCAAGAGAAACTTTCACAACTATACAAGTTGGATCCTAAGAAGTTCTGGAGCCGAATTCAAAAACACAATACTAATGAAAATAATAGGAATCCCTTAACAGACTGGAATTCCTATCTTAAAAATCTTTACGAGTTCCCTAATGCCATGGACACCATTCCTATTGTCCCTACAAAGGAAGAAGTTTTTTCTTTAGATGACATAGAGTTCGGGGTTAAGTGACTCGCAAATGGGAAATCTAAGGACATTGAAGCATACCAAGCTTAAATTTTTAAAATCGGAGGGCCAATCCTTATCCCTCACATACACAAGCTCTTCAACTTAGAAGTCAAACAGGGCTTCCCTAAACCCTAGACGCAAAGCCTCATTGTTCCTATTTTTAAAAATGGGGATAAAAACATTCCCTCTAATTACAGGACCATTATGATTAGCCCAATTTTAGCCAAGCTTTATGGAATTATTTTGGAAAAGAAGATTAGCATTTGGCTAGAAAGTCACAGTAAAAGAGCTAAAGGCTAGGCCGTGTTTAGGAGATATCAGTCAACTGTGGACCATCTTTTTACCTTTAGGATCATTGCAGAGGAGT
Source organism: Picea engelmannii (assembly GCA_009831015.1). Classification (NCBI taxonomy): domain Eukaryota; kingdom Viridiplantae; phylum Streptophyta; class Pinopsida; order Pinales; family Pinaceae; genus Picea; species Picea engelmannii. The sequence goes on along the minus strand of ML785306.1, from coordinate 211,362 downwards.
TATGCAATACTAAAACCAATCTTTTTTGTTGTTTTGTTGACTTTAGAAAATCTTTTGACATGGTTCGTAGGAAAAACCTTTGGAAGAGTTTGGAAGAGATAAAATTGCCTCTCGAGTTGAGGGATGCTGCAATAAAGATGTATGAGAGCGTTATTTCTAAGTTTAAAAACATTGAGGTATGTTCAAGAGATTAACAGGAATATCGGAGTCAAACAAGGTTGTCCCTTGTCCCCTACCCTTTCTGGCATATACATTGACAAGTTAGAAAAATGCTTGGAAAAAGTAGGTTGTGTCGGCCCTACTCTCACTGGTATAGTCATCAATCTTCTTCTTTATGCCGATGATATCATTCTTATGGCAAGGATTCCCCATGATCTTGAAAACCAACTAAGAATCCTCAATGACTTTTGCTCCAATATGGGTATGAATGTTAATACTGATAAGACTAAGTTCATGATTATTAAATCCAATAAGATCCCTTATGATACCTTTGTATATGACAACAACAACTTGGAGGAAGTGACTTCATACAAATATCTTAGAATTTATATTCACCACAAGCTCAATTGGAATTATAGCATTGAGAAAAGGATTATTGGGGGATGGAAAACTTATTATGGGCTTGAAAACAATTGTAACTCAACTGATATTTGGATTTGGGATAAGAAGAAAATCCTCTTTGAGACTCTTGTTACACCTGTTATTATTTATGGATGTGAAGTCTAGGGCTGTAGTATCTCTCATGAATCCTGGAGAAAGATAGAGAAAATACAAAAGAATTTTACAACCTATAATCTCAAAATTAAAGGAAATACACCCTATCCCATCCTACTCATAGAAACAAGCCTCTCCCCCATTGAGAGCATGGCTATGACTAGATACCTAATGTATAAGAACAAGTTAAACAAAATGGAAGACAAGAGGCTACCTAAAATTGCTTCAAAATCAAGTCATAACCACCATCGACTCAAGCGAGGATGACATAAAGATGCTCGGTCTTGGCTAAACTATTGGGGAATCATGGAAGAAACCATTTTGCAGAATAAAGATACTATTAAAAAAAATGTCAAATCAAAATTTAAGGAAAAAATGTGGTGTGATAAAGAGTTAGAGGAAAAAAGAAAATTAAGGTATTATAAAGATGTAATCAACCCTAATCTAGAATATCAAAATTATCTATCTGTTTTGCCAAGTGTAAAGAAAAAAAAAACATTGCTAAGATAAGAACAAATTCTCACGAGCTCCATAGTGAAACTGGGTGTTGGTCAATTCCTAAAACACCATAATGAAAGAGCGTGTCACCTTTGTGACACTAAGAAGGTTGAAGATGAAAATCACTTTCTCTTAGATTGTCCAGCCTATACCCATATTATATCTCATTTTCAAAATATTGATCACACTACCAACCTCCCTAACCTCTTAACTCAACAAAAGTTTGGTGATCTTGGAAAGCTTATCTTAATGCTTTTCGAGCACAAAAACAAAATTCTAAAGAATCACAAGTAATCACTTACCGTCTTAAGGTCCAATAGACCAATCATGTCTTAGTGGACGTTAATCATCATCATCATCATCATCAATAACATTGTTAAAATATAATTTAATAATATTCAAAATATGTTTTAGTGTTGTGATACCTACAATTAAATTAAAGATTTTAAAATAAAATGTTTATAATATCTGTAATATATATATATATTACATTTTTATTTTAAATATATTATAAACATTTTATTTTAAAATTTTTAATTTATATATATAGTGATTAGCTTCTATTTGTTTTATTTTTAATGTGTTGTTTGTTCTTATTGTTTAGGAGGTTGTTGTAGATTTAGTTGGTTGTGAAAGATCTTCTCCAACTTAGTCTTCTAGATTTGTGTGGTTTGAACTAGTTTGTTAGACTTGTCTATCTTAAGTCAAAACTTGATATATAAATATGTATATTATTTCATTGTTAATAATATACTAAGAACATTTTTATATTTCTGTAAAGAAATGTCTACTCTCCAATTTCTTTACGTAGTATCAGAGTGAAAGTAAGGGGGAAAGTCATTAAAATGTGTAAGGGAATATGGGGACACCTAGGAGCGATTCTAGGAATGTTTTTAGGTGGGTGGGGGAAATAGGAGTAATTAAATAATTAATGAAATTAATTTCTGGTGCAACGAAGGGGATGGGTGACACATGTACGGGGGGGATTTTTCTGAATTAAATTATTAAAAAATAAATTAAATGGGAATTTGGGAAATAAGTGACTTAGAATTTCTATCTAAAGGAAGGAGGAGGAGAAGGATGGATCTCCTCGGTTATGCATAACGTTATGCTGCATAATTTTAGACTTGACTGACTTAGCTTGTCGGAGTTGGGATACCCAACTTAGTGAGGAGTGGTAGCTCGGCCTTGCGAGGCGAGCTGGGAGCTAGTTGTTCTCTGGTTAGTGTGTGTGGCCCCTTTGTGGCTCGGGGGGCTAAGGGGGAAGAAGAGTACCCCTAGATTTATCTAGGAGGTACCGGTGAAGTCTCATCGGTCGGCAAGTGGGAGTTGCACGGAGCACACGAGACAGTGACTTGAAGCGGGCGACTTGGGATACGGTACGCATGTCTTTATTCTGCATGGTAGATTGTTATTGACCTTACACTTTCATTTATGTACTTTTAACGGTGTAAAGAAGGTTTTGACTTAGCGTTTTAATTGAGAACTTAAATTCCCCATAGCCTTAAGCTCACTGCTTGACTTGATTCCCTTGGCTTTCGATCCTTGAATGTTGTGACTGTCCTAATGGATTTATTGATTTGGTGTGAAGAGTTTTTCCTTTTACTTTGTCCTCATCCCTAGATCATCAGTCCACACCTGAGCAGTCGGACATAAGTTGGATCGACGGTCGTCACTTCGGTGTTAATAGACCTATATATCCTAATGCCCTGCTTTTCTGTGCATGGATGATGAGCGAAGGTTAGTTGCCTAGCTGTCTACCCTCGTTGATTTTTCCTGGTTGAGTGATTGTCTTGCGTCGTGATGCGATGGATTACCGCTGCGATCATTTTTCCTTTCTACAACGATCTGCTTATGATCCTCCACGTTGATCCCTGTGACTTTGCCCTGGTTTTTTACATGTTTAGACTGCTAATTTACCCTTCTTGTGAAGAGATATTTATTTATTATTAAGATATGGCTTGTACATTTTAGCTTGGTAATGGACAACATCGCTTTTCCTTACCTTATGACTAAGCGGGAGTCTTCATGACAACGTTTAATTTTTTTTTACTGCGATGTCTTGTAATCAAACTCAACCTTTTATTTTTCTTGAATGAAACCCAACAAGATTGATGATAACACCCAACTAGTCATAGACAACAACGCCCTCTACACAGTTCTCAATCCACGATTTTATTGCCCCTTGCACAAATTCAGATCCACGGTTTTGGCTTCATGCACAATTTTTGTATACTCTATGTTTTTTTATTTACCTACGGTCTGCGTAATCCCTTCTATGAGTTATTACACATAAGGAGAAATTGATCTGCGTCTTTTTAATGATAACTCCCATTGTCCCCTTTTTATGGAAATTCTCAGTGTTGATGTTGTCCAGCATTGAGGAATGTTTAACCTATGTGATGGATGATTCATCTTTAATTTCTGAACATTCCTTCCACCGAGTCATTTTTATTCTCAATTTCATTTTACTCTGAACCGTTGAAGGATTTGTGTGTGTTTGAATCCCCTTCTTGAACTCGAATCTTACCCAACTTACCCACCTTTAATTTCGTGGCACTGGGCACAACCCTTCACACCAGAAATTCCAAACACATTGCACATATTTGCACCCAGATTTTCAGGTGACTTTTCCTCTGCTATTTGTACATAGTTATGACAGTGCGTGGTGTGGCTATGGTTCATTTTAGGCAGCGATTTTAAAATGGGATTGAAACTTTAAATTATGATAAACAACCCCTTCTTTTTGGTATACAAGCGATTGGGACGCGCTTACCTTGCAAATCTGAAGCGCGCTTACCCTACATTTGAAACACACTCACACTCATGTTGAAATGCATTTGGACTGTTGTTAATAATACAGTCTGTCAATCAGAAAATTTTTACTAGGACTCCGGAGTTTAAATTCCAACTAAACGTGATTACACTGAGATTGGATGTTGTGTAATGGGCATTTGTTTTTACTGCAATGATGCAGGGAATTATAATAAATAGTAACTGGATTTGACTCTGCGATTATCACATTTGGATGGCTAACCTGACCCGGCGAGTTAATACATAACGATTGACTTATCTCTATGTTTTAGATAGCAAACTCATTGAGTAAAAACCAGAATATCTATGTAAAAGTAAGAATGTTCTGCCAAAATCTTTATCAAGCTTATTCTCTCTCTATTCCTTATGTGTAAATGGTCAGTTGAGTAATATATGGTGTTCTATTAAAGTTTCAAATGTAATAGGACTACAAGCGATTTACATCCGGAGGTTAAAGATATGAAAACCATACCTGGCTAGACAATCACCTATTTATGGATAGTATTTTAACATTGGAAGTGTTATGGTACTGCGCTCTACCATTGCCATTTGAATGGGCCTTGATTCCTTCACCACTGCATTTTAACTTTAAATCCAACAATAGTTATTATTGATGACTACCTGGTTGTTGACAACGATTGTAATTATTTCATTAGTGTCAATACCTTGTTAAATGGTGAATAGTACATGTTAATACCGTGAAAGTTAGCTGGTATAATATGTTCACTCCCATAATAAGTATTGTGGAAAAAGAAATATGTTCATGTCTTTTTGAATTCTATTAATTTAAATATTAAGGTTTATATATATATATAATCTTAATCGCAATGTGGAATGTTGTACCTTTAAAGGAATTTCCGAATAATGTGTTCAAATTATAAAAATGATGTAAATTGACATTGTAATTGTATTAGAAAATTATAATAGTTCCATTATATTATTGTGGTCACGAAATTTCTGTGTATGAATGTGTGTTGGAAAGATGTTGTGTTTGAAGGTGAAGAACCTTTACTCCTTTCTTTTATCGTTGAGATTTTTTTAGAAAATTTAAAATATTGCTAGTACGCCTCTTGAGAAGATATTTAGGTGCCACGTCACTGGCGGAAAGCCAGTTACGCCAACTGGCTGGAAGGCATGTCATTTTGATAAATGCATATTTTATTATAAGAAGTTTACTACATTACCTAATGTATGGACTTATAGTTACCAATAATGGATTATTGCATGCTAGGCTCTCGATTTTGGAGACCAATTCCATAAGCATCAGATGCTTGCAGCTATTGGAATTAGTGAGTAGAGGGATACTATTAATCCATCCACATTAGGGTTTGTTGGTGAAGTCGTAAAGAGCTTGCACAATTTAATTTGAGTGATGTCATCTCGCATCATGTCGAATTGTTGCTTGGATGTGTGGGTGTTGTACTTTAGTGTGTAGGCATTGTCGTGTTTGTGTCGAGCGGGGAGTCGTTTATATCTGTCTTGATTTCCGCTTGTTCGCCCAGTTGCTCGATGTGATAATGCGTTGAGACATTGTTGTCTGTTGCCTGTTCGACAGGCGTGGTGCTTGCCATCCAGTTGTGTTGTTTAACTGCAATCGTTTTTGTCTTCTTGTCTAAAAAAAACATTGCATGTTTAGCTTCGCTTGTAGTCGTAATGATTGGGGTCATTACATATGGTATCAAAGTGGGTTCAAACCTGCGACTGTGGATCGCCAGGTTTTCCACTGCAGTAAACCCGTGAGTATTAACCCTTGAATTAATTAAAAACCTTAACTTGTCCATGTGGTGATCACAATTACAGGACGCCTCAGAGGTTCACAACGTCATGTCGTGGAAGGAGGTGCGGCGCCTTAGAGGTTCGCAACATGGTGTCATGGAAGGAGGTGCAAAGCGTCAGAGGTTCTCAATGTGGTGTCATGGAAGGAGGTGCGAAGCCTCCAAAAATTCCCGCACCCTCGGAGTCGAACCTCCAAGGGGAGGAACAAGTACTTGGGTTGGATTCGCTTGTTGTAAGGGATGATAATGGTTTGACAAGGCCCTTCCAGGTAATGTCAAGGGGCCTTGATTCACCATCGGTACTGAGATGAGGCCAGGGCACCTGTACCCCTGAGGGTCCACAGTGCACCCTAGCTAGTACCGTTAGCATCCACTGAGAACTTGAGAGAGTTGAGTTCTTGAGTCCACGAGTGTCGCAAACGGTTGTGTCGTCGAGGCATGGTTGTAGAGAAAGGTGTTGTGCTTCACACTTCACGATTACAACCTCCAACATGAAGGTCCGCATGGTGGTATTTCAACTGAGGGGGAGAGATCTTCTATGGCGGAAGACACTCCTGCCACATTTGAACATGGCCCTCTACGATGTGTCATGGGAACTGTTCGAGGAACGGTTCCAGGAGAGGTATCTTTCTGAGAAATTTGTTGAGCGTCAGCTCAATGAGTTTGACGCCTTGCAACAAGGCAGCCGCATGATGCCCGAGTACGAGGCCCGTTTTGGAGCTTCTTCAGTATGCTCTGCACCAAATTACCCAAAAACTTAATGTCAAGAAGTTCGAGTTTGGTCTTATTGTTAGAATTTAGCTTCCAATTCGGGTACTAGGAATACTGGACTGAAGAAAGTATGTTGGATTGTGGGGAGCCACAATACTAGCATTACTGCCTCGAGGAAAAGGTCGGAGCATCTCGATCAGTCGGACCCACTACCATGGGAGTTTTTCGCAAGGCCCATCAGATTCATGCAGTGGTGAATAACCGCCAGGCAAAGCACCAGTCGATTGCACTTGAGACGTCATGTACCGTCGCTGACCAGACCCTTAGTATTTGATAGATCTCGGTGCTACCGAGAGTTTCATTTCTGGTAAAGTGTAACATCCCGCTCTGGCGCACTGAGAAAACTTATTCTTTGAGGACACTTGCTCGCAAGTGATCTAGACTTTTATGATGTTAAAACATTCATCCTTGATTATGATGCGGTATGATAGATGACATGATGTTTTACTGCTTTGACGTAGACAGGTTCTTTTGACTCAGTTTTATTGAGTGTGCAGGGTTTTGGACCTTGAGGATGCAGAGGCATCGGTGGAACCCCTTGGACTCCGGATTGAGTCAGGGAGTGTGCTATTTGGGTTGATTTATTTACTGTGATATTTCATTGATTTGATGATATGATGTTGACATGTTCTGACACAATTGTTGATGATGCAGGCTGACGATAGCTTGCCGACCAGACTCACATATGGAGTAAAGGGGTTACACACGATTTCCAGAGAGGTTGAGGGAGAGGTGTGGACAACAACCCTGCCACAACCTACTATCACTCCCATCGTGGATCGAACTGTCGGTTAACGATTACCTAGTTCGAGAGGATCCACGATGCCATGAGGGCAGACTGCGACAGTCACTCACAATGATTCTAAGGGGTGCACAATAAGGTGGGGGCCTTATTCCTTAGAGCCCTTAGTCTCCCACAAGTTCACCTGGCGGAGTGTTGACTCCAGGGGTTATATATGTCTACCAATCAGTCAAGTTGGCGAGTGACACCCTTGGAGCACGTGGTGCATCTTGAAGGGCACGTCGCGCAAAAGAAACACAAGAAGTGAGTGGCACCCTTGGAGCACGTGGTGCATCCTGAAGGGCACGTCGCACAAAAGAAATGAACAAGGCGAGTGGCACCCTTGGAGCACGTGGTGCGTCCTGAAGGGCACATCGCGTTGATGATATGAAGAAACAAACCTAGATGTCCCTAAGACATTAACTCCTTAAGAAATCCTTAAACAACTTCCCTAACCAAGTGTCGCCCAGTTCAGAATCTAAGTCCTAAGTCTAAAACTTTTCTAGGGTAAAAATTTAGTCTAACCTTAAGAAAAAGACCCTAGAATAAAAATAAAATAAAATTTCAAACAAAAACCCACTTAAGTAATAGTTAGGTCTTCATAAAATTCTTGGGGTAAATTAAGAGAGTAAGAATTTAATTAAAAATTGTGGATTTAAAAATTTCAAAGAAGAAATTATTCATTAACTTGTGGAAGTACAAAGATATTAAATTAATAAAAAAAAAGGGGGGAAGGATTTAATAACGCAACGACCATTTTGGGCTTTAATAAAAGGGGAAAGAAGGGAATAATGTGATTTGGGAAACTAAGTAATGGAGGAAACTTAAAAAGGGAAAGATGGGAACTTAAGGTAAAAATCACGGTCAACATAGAAAGGAATCTGCAATTAAGAACCTGCTAATCTGAGCTAATTTAGTAACATCTTTTTTTTAGGAAAGTATTTAAAACATGTAAGGGGATCTAGGAACACATAGGAGTAAATTTAGGAGCGACTCTAGGTGGGTGGGGGATTTGAGACAATTAATAAATTTAAAGAAAATATTTATTAGAGAAAAGAGGGGGATGGGCGACACTTGTGTGATGGAGAATATTTAGAATATTTTATTAAAACTTATTTTAAAATGTGAATTAGGAAAGTTGGTGGGTCTCAAAACTCTATAAAGGAAAAGGAAGATGAGGAAAGGGGGATCGGCTGTAAGCGTAACATTACGCTGCCGGATTGTGACTTGACTGATTGCTTGTGAGGAGTTGGCATTTTCCAGCTCGGATAGGAGTGGTAGCTCAGCCTTGCGAGGCGAGCTGGGAAGCTAGATCTACCATCTAGACAGTGTGTGGCCCCTTTGCGGCTCGGGGGGATGAGGGGGGAGCAGAGTACCCCTAGCGATTGGCTGGGAGGTACCGGTGTAGTCTCGACGGTCGGCGAGCGGGAGCGGCACAGGGCGCGGGACGTCATGGGAGGCGGGCGATAAGGCAAGGTACGCTCGTGATTTTGTAGAGTAGAATACATTAGGCCTTGTGTTGGGATCTGAATATTGAATGTAAATGAGTCTGGCATGTTTGTATCTAAGGTTGTCTCGATTTACTTTGCCTTTTTATCTTGCTGGATATTTACTCTACGTTTATTGATGAATGCGTTTCCATTTCTGCCCTGCGACTCGTATATTGAGTATGCATCACTGATGTCCATGACCGATCTGAATGTGTAATTTCTTTGGCCCGCGATTAAATTCCTTTTTCTGCTGTTGACATATTTTGGGGATGAATTAACTCGGTGAATTTACCCTGGTTTCCACATTCCTTAGACTGCGATTTCGTTAACCAAGCAGCTACAGGAAGGTCCCATCCCTCTGCTTAATCTCTGTGCCTTGGGTTTAACTCTTGATTGCTCGCACTGGGGTTTAACCTTTTTATTACACCAACATTTGTCATAGCCCAACGACTATTATACTCCAACAATTTTTATTACACCAACATTTTTCATAGCCCAGTGACTATTATACACCAACAATTTTTATACACCAGCCGTTATCATATCCCAACAATTGTTGTACGCCAACAACTATTATACACCTTGAATGTATCTCTGCGTTGTGTTTAGTTAAGGGATAGCGAGTTGGTAGTATTTCCATCTGCATTGTGTTTATGTTTCCCGTGCAATATGGTGGAGGATACACCCATGTATCCACAACCACCTGAAATCTGTTTTCTTCATTGTAATCTCTACGTTTTGGGTTACCCATCTCGGCAAATGTTACCCACACATTTCAACCGTTTAAACTCTGCGTTGTTGCCTTACCCTCTCGGTGAATGGTGGATTACACATCGCTGCGTTTTTGTATTATCTCCTTGCGTTTGGTTGCCATTCTTTGGTGTGGGTATGTTTGGCGAATTATTTTCTTATACCAGTTTAAAATTTGTTTCGAATGGAGCCTTGTGTCAAGGTTAAGTGATTGGCAAGTGGAGGTTTTCAATTGATTAGGACAGTTTCATTTATGTTTTAGTACAGAGTTGTGTTGAGGGAAGCGTGGAATGCATTAGTGCTTAATTGATTTAGAGCGTTCATCTGTTTGCAACAAGTGCAAATTGTTTAGAATAAAGAATTACGTGTAGGATATGCGGATGTTATCTGCGTTTTTGCATTTTCATTTTAATTTAATTACTCTCTATTTCTGTGCATGCCTCCTTGGATTCATTAGTTACCTCCGATCTTACCTGTCATCTGGATACTTGGAAGTGAGTGTCTTTATTGCCCCTTTGTTGCCTTACCTTTTTATTGTAATTTAAGGGCCACGTCCCTGCCTTGCCCGGTTACCCGGTTACTGGATATTACAACGATTGATCTTTGCCCTTCCTTTATTGTTTTGGTAGCTGGCAAGATGCTGTCAGAAGGTTGGTTAGTCCAACGATATCACAGCTGGTAGATGTTTTAATTGTTTGGTTCCTAAAAAGATAGTTGCAGATTGACAACGCTGGCTAAGGGATTGTAGCCAGCGCAGGGATAGGTTTTTTTTTCTTTTTACCTTTTTATACAAGTTGCTACACCGCGCTGGAAAGGTTTTATCCCTAAATCTATATTAAGACTGTAGATAGAGCTGGAGGGGATTTCTTTTTAGATGGATAAATGAGCACGACAACTTTTTTGCTTTTTGCTACTGATAAATTTTTATTGTACTGAGATTTTTTATTTATGGTTAGAATGATAGCGCTGGTTTTATTTAAATTTTTTTTTTATATTGAAGACAGTTGTTTAGCGCTGGGAAGGATTGATAGAATTTGAGTAACACGGTAGCTTGGGTTTCTACTGCTAATAAATAACCTTTTTTCGTTGAGATTATTGATTAGTGTGGAATGATTTGTAACTATGAAAATAACAGAAACTATGTAAACCTGGAGGTGATGATTAGTATTAAATTCATGAGCGGATGATAATAGTATAATGCTTCAATGCTAATTGGTTGAATTCCTTTGGTTGTATGATTAGGTTATGATTTAACAAATTTCCATGGTAGTTTTAATATGATGGATTAATGCTAGGATTAATTGATTAAAAATATACAATGGTATTGTCAATTGTGGTAAAGATAGGGTAGTTTTAATGTGATGGATTAATGCTAGGATTAATTGATTAAAAATATACAATGGTATTGCCAATTGTGGTAAAGATAGGGTAGTTTTAATGTGATGGATTAATGCTAGGATTAATTGATTAAAAATATACAATGGTATTGTCAATTGTGGTAAAGATAGGGTAGTTTTAATGTGATGGATTAATGCTAGGATTAATTGATTAAAAATATACAATGGTATTGTCAATTGTGGTAAAGATATGGTAGTTCCATAGTAGTGATAATAATAAAGTGCAAGGTTCTTGATAAGTTAATTTCCATGCTATTGTAATATACAAGTAACGATGTGGGTATATTTCCGGGTAGGTTAGTATAGTTTCATTATGAATAATAATCAATTAAAATGTAAAGTCATTGTCTTTTTAGTTGAAATGTATTTTAGAATATAAAGGTGAAGATGTGGTTATGTTATGCTAAGATTAGTGTAGTACCATTTTTTTATTTGATAAAAAATAACATATAAGGTCCTTGTTATTTTAATTGAATGTTATTGTAATAAGGAAAATGATGACATGGATATGTCATGAAACTGTTAGTATAATTTCAATGGGAATGATGAATTATAAACAGGAAGGACCTTGAATCGAAGTGCAATCAATTATTATAATTCAGTAAACGGGAATGCAGTTAACTAATGGTACATTATTTAAGGCAGGGTGGGTAACTCGTCATTTAATAGAAGTCAAATGGAGTAAATGGTTTGTAATTGAAGTGAATGAGTCTCTCTAGTGGTTGGTCAATGTCAGAGTCCTTCTAACCTGCGTCTTCCGTCAAGGTCATGGTTTCCCTTTGATTTTGTAGTACTTGGTTCTGTTGTATTGCATGGTTTGCTTGTGTCGGGCGAGATGTAGACACCTCCATGTAGCCTAGTATATAAGTCTGTGTGTGTGATTATTTTTGTGTAAAGAATCCTGTGTCGTATCAAGAGTCTCAGGCCCTTTAAAGGTAGGGTTTCCACTCTTGCGACACACCTGATGGAGATCACTAGTTTCTTCCTGAGCAGTCGGCCAGGAGCCTATCTGACCTTCTCTCTCTCTGGAGCAAAGAACTAAGATTAAACACCCTGCTTTCCTGTGCAGAAATAGTAAAATCTACTACTATGTATTCTTCCATCTGTGTTCGTATTGTACTTAACCCGTATGTCGTTTAATGCTTACAGTTACTTGTGGTGCATCTTATGTCTTCTTGTTGTGATCATCGTGGTTGTGTCTTGTTAGCCGTCGGGTGGCGATGTGAGTCAAGTGTGTCTGTTCCTTGTTACACCCGCGCACACACCTTGAACAAAAAAAAATAAAAATTTCCGCACCTATTAAAGAGTTTCTGTCGTAACAAGGAGGTTCGTTACATATGGTATCAGAGTCGGTTCAACCCGCGACTTGGGGATTCACTACAGCTTTCGTGACCTGGTTAGATTTGATTGTACAATTACTGATCGAGTTGATTTTGTGCATGCAGGTAATCATGGTTAGAGGACGCCGTGGAGGAAGACGACGGGGTGCTAGGGGAGGAGGCGTGATGCCTCCAGTAGAATCCACGCCTGAGGGGTATAACCCCCAAGGAGGCGAGCAGGTTCTCGGACAGGAGCACATAGCAGTTGGCGATGTTGTCGGGATGATGAGATCTTTTCAGCGCATGTCCGAGGCACTGATCAACTGATTGGACAGAGACGAGGCTAGGGCGTCGGTACCCACTGAGGTTCCACCGGGCGCACCGGTTGTTACTAGTAGCATTCACCGTGAACTCGAGAAGGTTAAATTTCTCGAGTTCTTTGGTGCCCCGGATGGCGCTGTCGCCGAGGCATGGTTGGAGAATATGGCGATGTGCTTCGCACTTCGCGATTATACCTCCAACATGAAGGTCCGCATGGCGGTATTTCAACTGAAGGGGAGCGCTCTTGTATGGTGGAAGACGCTCCTGCTGTAGCTGAACATGGCCGTTGAAGACGTGACATGGGAACTATTCGAGGAACGGTTCCGAGAGAGGTACCTTTTAGAGGAATTCATTGAGCGTCAACTCAATGAGTTCAACGCATTATGACAGGCAGGTCGTACGGTGCTCGAGTACGAGGCACATTTTATGGAGCTACTCCGGTATGCTCTGCACCTTAACACTGAGAAGCTCAAAGTCAACCGATTCGTGTTTGGCCTTAACGACAGCCTACGTGCAAAGGTTAGGATCTTGATGCCTCAAACCTTGCACGACGCTGTCCAAAAGGCCCTCATAGCAGAGGAGGAGATTATTAGTGGGGGTTAGACCAGGACTCCAGCGAGACCAACAGGGCAGGGTTCATCTAGAACGCCGCAGCACCAGACACCAGAGAGACATACGTCGGGATATTGTGGCTTCCAGAGGGGATCCACTTTCACTACACCTCGGCAACCGTCACCTCAGCAGCGGATACCTTATCGGGGACCACAGCACCAACACCAGCGTCGCCCGCAGTAGCAACAGTTTAGGCCTGTTCAACATAACAGACCTGGGTTCCAGGCTAGTGGGCCGTCGTCTTCTACTTCGGGTACCAGGACTACTGGGCCGAAGAAGGGGTATTGGACGTGTGGGGAGCTACACTACCAGTGCGACTATCTTGTGGAGAGAACCAGGGCATCCAGATCAGCCGGACCCACTACAGTGGGAGATATGGGCAAGGCCCATCGGATTCATGCAGCGGTGAATAACCGCCAGGCAGAGCACCAGTCGACTGTGCTCAAGACAACAGGTACTGTCGTTGACCAGACCCTTAGTATTTTTATAGATCCAGGTGCTACTGAGAGTTTCATTTCTGGTGCAACGCTAAAAAGGATTAAGGTAAAGGCAGTCGAACAGGACGAGTTTAGCTTCGTAGAGATGGCTTCAGGAGCCAAACAGAAGGTTGGAGGAAAGGTTACGGGCTGTGCCCTTAACCTGGGAGAGTTTGTCATGAGGGTCAACTTGTATGTCATGATCTTAGGATCTTATGACGTCGTGATTGGTATGGATTGGTTGGAATCGCATGAGGCGATACTCAACTGTAAGACGAAATGGTTGAGCTTGGTCGATGATGAAGGACAGAGACGTGTGATAGTAGGATGGAACCAGGGAGTTTCCCTGAGGTTCGTCTCTTCGTTATAGCTACGGAAGAGTATGCGTAAGGGGTGCAAGATTTATGCGATCCTTGCGCTAAATGAAAAGGGAGTGGCAGAAGGTCTAGAACACCTTCCGGTGGTGAAGGAGTTTGCGGACATGTTTCTAGAGGAGTTACAGGGGATGCCACCGGAAAGAGAACTAGAGTTTACCATAGACCTAAAACCAGGGACTGAATCGATAACAAGAACGCCTTATCGGATGTCGACCCCAGAGTTGCAAGAGCTGAAAATGCAACTGAAGGAGTTGGACCTGGGACTGATACGCCCTAGTGTGTCACCGTGGGGTGCACCAGTTATTTTCATACGAAAGAAGGATGGATCATGGAGGCTTTTCATTGACTACCGTCAACTGAACAAGGCTACGATCAAGAATCAGTATCCCTTACCAAGAATTGATGATCTGTTCGATCAAATGAAGAGTGCGACGGTGTTCTCCAAGATCGATTTGCGCTCTGGGTATCACCRGTTACGGATCAAGGAGGATGACATCCCTAAGACCGCCTTTAAGACGAGATTTGGACATTACGAGTTTACTGTTTTACTATTTGGCTTGACAAATGCCCCAGGGGTATTCATGAGTTTGATGAACGGGGTGTTTCGCGAGTACTTGGAAAAGTTCGTCCAAGTATTCATTGACGATATTTTGATCTACTCTCGGACAATGGAGGAGCATGACGAGCACTTGCGCTTGGTACTACAGTGTCTATGAGAGCACAAATTGCATGGGAAGTTGTCCAAGTGCTCTTTTTATCAATCGAGGATTCACTACTTAGGGCATGTCATCTCCGGTGAAGGTTTCGCCGTGGATCCAACAAAGGTTGAGGCTATTATGGAATGGCCTACACCGACAAATGTCACAGAAGTTCGTAGCTTTTTGGGTTTAGAAGGATACTATCGACGGTTTGTCGAGGGGTTTTTGAAGATAGCAAATCCGATCATGGAATTGCAGAAGAAAAACAAGAAGTTTGTTTGGACCGAGAAATGCGCGGAAGCATTTCGGAGGCTTAAGGAGTTGTTGACAACAACGCCGATACTAAAGGTCCCGGACATGGACGCGGACTTCTTGGTATGAACTGATGCATCCAAGGAAGGTTTAGGTGAAGTCTTGATGCAAGATGGATGAGTGATTGCTTAAATTTCGAGGAAACTAAGAAGGCATGAAGAGAAATACACAACGCGTGACTTGGAGTTATTATCCATCGTATATGCCTTGAAGGTTTGGAGACACTACCTTGTTGGATGGAAATTTGAATTAAAGACTGACCATTGTGGACTACAACACATTTTTACGCAAAGCGACCTGAACGTGTGACAAGGACGTTGGTCAGAATTACTTAGCGAGTACGACTTTGAGATTACTTACATAAAGGGAATGGTGAACCGAGTGGCAGATGCTTTGAGTCGGAGGCCGCGCATCTTCTCGGTGTTGCCTCTTCAGACAAACTTGCATGAGAAAATTCTCCCTTTACAGCGTGATGATGACTGGTACAAAGAAGTCGAGGATTTTATCGAACAAAACACAATGATGGTACCACGATATGAGGGATATTCATTTGATAGCGATGGGTTATTGAGGTTTAGAAGTCGGATTTACATACTGCCAAACGACGATTTGAGGATGTTGATCCTGAGCGAGGCTCATAGAGCAGTTTACATGGCTCACCCAGGAGTTATGAAGATGAGGGCAGACCTTAAACCCTTATTTTTATGGAAGGGAATGAAGGCCGACATAGTCAACTTTGTGGCTAGATGTCTAGAGTGCCAGTAGGTAAAGGCTGAACATAGACACCCGACAGGATTACTTCAACCACAGGTAAAGGCTGAACATAGACACCCGACAGGATTACTTCAACCACATGCCATCCCGGAATCGAAATGGGAAGTTATTTCAATGGACTTTATTGTTGGATTGCCACTGACGGCTAGGAGACACGACTCGATTTTCGTAGTAGTAGACACTCTGACGAAGAGTGCGCACTTTATTCCTGTGCGTACGACATATTAGGCACTTGAAATTGCTAGAGTTTTCATCAGTGAGATTGTGAGGCTGCATGGCGTGCCTAAAAATATTATATTCGAGCGAGGATCAGTGTTTACTGGACGATTTTGGAAGAGTTTCCAAGAGGCCTTGGGAACCCAACTTAATTTTAGTACTGCATATCACCCAGAGACTGATGGACAGACAAAACGAATGAACCAAACCTTGGAAGACATGTTATGCATGTACGTGATGGACCAACAAAAGCGTTGGGAGGAGTTCTTTCCTCTAGTAGAGTTCGCTTACAACAACAGTTACCAGAGCACCATTAAGATGGCACCTTTTGAGTTTCTTTATCTGCAACCATGTCAGACGCCCTTGAGTTGGGATCGGCTTAAGGATAGGGTCCTGGTGGGACCAGAAGCGATCCAAGAAATGGAAGAGCAAATGAAAACCATAAGACAAAGGATTAAAGAAGCCCAGGATCGACATAAGAGTTATGCCAATGCGCACCGAGTCGACTGTAGTTACGAGGTCGGCGATCGAGTCTTCTTGCGGGTTAAACCACATAAGAGTTCGATCAAGTTTGGAAAGGGAGATAAACTCTCTCCTAGGTTCGTGGGACCTTTCGATATTGTGGAGAGAAAGGGGCCCGTGACCTATCGACTAGCCTTGCCTAATTCTTTGAGGCATATGCATGATGTTTTTCATGTATCTGTTTTGAGACATTATATTAGTGATCCTACGCATGTGATTGACATGAGTTCCTTGCAGGTATCGGATGAGGGAGTGCTCACGGATGAGCCGATCCGCATCTTAGATGATCGTGTTCGACAACTATGACGTCAAACAGTAGATCAGGTCAAGGTCCAGTGGGACAGTTATAGTCCACACTCAGCGACCTGGAAGGACGCATATGATATGCACCAGCAGTTTCCATTTTTGTTTGATAGATAGACTTATGATACTGTGGTACTTTTATTTCGGCATTTATAATGAGAAACTTCGGGACGAAGTTTAGACCAAGAGGGGGTGTATGTAACATCCCGCTATGGCGCACTGAGAAAACTTGTTCTTTGAGGACACTTGCTCGCAAGTGATCTGGACTTTTATGATGTTAAAACATTCATCCTTGATTATGATGTGGTATGATAGACGACATGATGTTTTACTGCTTTGACGTAGACAGGTGATTTTGACTCAGTTTTATTGAGTGTGCAGGGTTTTGGACCTTGAGGATGCAGAGGCATCGGTGGAATCCCTTGGACTCCGGATTGAGTCAGGGAGTGTGCTATTTGGGTTGGTTTATTTACTTTGATATTTCATTGATTTGATGATATGATGTTGACATGTTCTGACATGATTGTTGATGATGCAGGCTGATGATAGCTTGAGGGAGAGGTGTGGACAGCAGCCCTGCCACAGCCTACTAGCACTCCCGTCGTGGCCCAAACTGTAGGTTAACGATTACCTAGTTCCAGAGGATCCAGGATGCCGTGAGGGAAGACGGCGACAGTCTCTCACGATGATTCTAAGGGGCGCGCAATAAGGTGGGGGCCTTATTCCTTAGAGCCCTTAGTCTCCCACAAGTTCACCTGGCGGAGTGTTGACTCCAGGGGTTATAGATGTCTACCAATCAGTCAAGTTGGTGAGTGGCACCTTTGGAGCACGTGGTGCATCCTGAAGGGCACGTTGCGCAAAAGAAACACAAGAAGCGAGTGGCACCCTTGGAGCACGTGGTGCATCCTGAAGGGCACGTCGCGCAAAAGAAATGAACAAGGTGAGTGGCACCCTTAGAGCACGTGGTGCGTCTTGAAGGGCACATCGCGTTGATGATATGAAGAAACAAACCTAGATGGCCCTAAGACATTAACACCTTAAGAAATCCTTAAACAACTTCCCTAACCAAGTGTCGCCCAGTTCAGAATCTAAGTCCTAAGTGTAAAACTTTTCTAGGGTAAAAATTTAGTCTAACCTTAAGAAAAAGACCCTAGAATAAAAATAAATAAAAAATTCAAACAAAAACCCACTTAAGTAATAGTTAGGTCTTCATAAAATTCTTGGGGTAAATTAAGAGAGTAAGAATTTAATTAAAAATTGTGGATTTAAAAATTTCAAAGAAGAAATTATTCATTAACTTGAGGAAGTACAAAGATATTAAATTAATAAAAAAAAGGGGGGGAAGGATTTAATAACGCAACGACCATTTTGGGATTTAATAAAAGGGGAAAGAAGGGAATAATATGATTTAGGAAACTAAGTAATGGAGGAAACTTAATAAAGGAAAGATGGGAACTTAAGGTAAAAATCACGGTCAACATAGAAAGGAATCTGCAATTAAGAACCTGCTAATCTGAGCTAATTTAGTAACATCTTGTTTTTAGGAAAGTATTTAAAACATGTAAGGGGATCTAGGAACACCTAGGAGTAAATTTAGGAGCGAATCTAGGTGGGTGAGGGATTTGAGACAATTAATAAATTTAAACAAAATATTTATTAGAGAAAAGAGGGGGATGGGCGACACTTGTGCGATGGAGAATATTTAGAATATTTTATTAAAACTTATTTTAAAATGTGAATTAGGAAAGTTGGTGGGTCTCAAAACTCTATAAAGGAAAAGGGAGATGAGGAAGAGAGGGATCAGCTGTAAGCGTAACGTTACACTACCGGATTGTGACTTGACTGATTGCTTACGAGGAGTTGGGATTTTCCAGCTCGGATAGGAGTGGTAGCTCAGCCTTGCGAGGCGAGCTGGGAAGCTAGATCTACCATCTGGACAGTGTGTGGCCACTTTGCGGCTCGAGGGGATGAGGGGGAAGCAGAGTACCCCTAGCAATTGGCTGGGAGGTACCGGTGTAGTCTCGACGGTCAGCGAGCGGGAACGGCATGGGGCGTCGGACGTTGTGGGAGGCGGGCGATAAGGCAAGGTACGCTCATGATTTTGTAGAGTAGAATGCATTAGGCCTTGTGTTGGGATTTGAATATTGAATGTAAACATGTCTGGCATGTTTGTATCTAAGGTTGTCTCGATTTACTTTGCCTTTTTATCTTGATGGATATTTACTCTGTGTTTATTGATGAATGCGTTTCCATTTCTACCCTGCGACTCGTATATTGAGTATGCATCACTGTTTTCCATGACCGATCTGAATGTGTAATTCCTTTGGCCCACGATTAAAGTCCTTTTTCTTTTGTTGACATATTTAGGGGATGAATTAACCCGGCGAATTTACCCTAGTTTCCACATTCCTTAGACTGCGATTTCGTTAACCAAGCAGCTACAAGAAGGTCCCATCCCTCTGCTTAATCTTTGTGCCTTGGGTTTAACTCTTGATTGCTCACACTGGGGTTTAACTTTTTTATTACACAAACATTTGTCATAGCCCAACGACTATTATACTCCAACAATTTTTATTACACCATCATTTCTCATAGCCCAGCGACTATTATACACCAGCAATTTTTATACACCAACCGTTATCATATCCCAATGATTGTTGTACGCCAGCAACTATTATACACCTTGAATGTATCTCTGCGTTGTGTTTTGTTAAGGGATAGCGAGTTGGTAGTATTTCCATCTGCATTGTGTTTATGTTTCCTGTGCGATATGGTGGAGGATACACCCATGTATCCACAACCACTTGAAATCTGTTTTCTCCATTGTAATCTCTGCGTTTTGGGTTACCCATCTCAGCGAATGTTACCCATGCATTTCAACCGTTTAAACTCTTCATTGTTGCCTTACCCTCTCGGTGAATGGTGGATTACACATCGCTATGTTTTTGTATTATCTCCTTGCATTTGGTTTCCATTCTTTGGTGTGGGTATGTTTGGCGAATTATTTTCTTATACCAGTTTAAAATTTGTTTCGAATGGAGCCTGGTGTCAAGGTTAAGTGATTGGCAAGTGGAGGTTTTCAATTGATTAGGACAGTTTCATTTCTGTTTTAGTACAGAGTTGTGTTGAGGGAAGCGTGGAATGCATTAGTGCTTAATTGATTTAGAGCGTTCATCTGTTTGCAACAAGTGCAAATTGTTTAGAATAAAGAATTATGTGTAGGATATGCGGATGCCATCTGCGTTTTTGCATTTTCATTTTAATTTAATTACTCTCTATTTCTGTGCATGCCTCCTTGGATTCATCAGTTACCTCTGCTCTTACTTGTCATCTAGCTACCTGGCAGCGAGTGTCTTTATTGCCCCTTCATTGCCTTACCTTTTTATTGTAATTTAAGGGCCACATCACTGCCTTGCCCGGTTACCCAGTTATTGGATCTTACAATGCTTGATCTTCACCCTTCCTTTATTGTTTTGGTAGCTGGCAAGATGCTGTCAGAAGGTTGGTTAGTCCAACGACATCACAGCTGGTATATGTTTTAATTGTTTGGTTTCTAAAAAGATAGTTGCAGATTGACAACGCTGGCTATGGGATTGTAGCCAGCGCTGGGATAGGTTTTTTTTTCTTTTTACCTTTTTATACAAGTTGCTACACCACGCCGGAAAATTTTGATCCCTAAATCTATATTAAGACTGTAGATAGAGCTGGAGGGGATTTCGTTTTAGATGGATAAATGAGCACGATAGATTTTTGCCTTTTTGCTATTGATAAATTTTTATTGTACTGAGATTTTTTATTTATGGTTAAAATGATAGCGCTGGTTTTATTTAATTTTTTTTTTTATATTGAAGACAGCTGGTTAGCACTGGGAAGGATTGATAGAATTTGAGTAACACGATAGCTTGGGTTTCTACTGCTAATAAATAACCTTTTTTCATTGAGATTATTGATTAGTGTGGACTGATTTGTAACTATGAAAATAACAGAAACTATGTAAACCTGGAGGTGATGATTAGTATTAAATTCATGAGCGGATGATAATAGTATAATGCTTCAATGATAATTGGTTGAATTCCTTTGGTTGTATGATTAGGTTATGATTTAACAAATTTCCATGGTAGTTTTAATATGATGGATTAATGCTAGGATTAATTGATTAAAAATATACAATGGTATTGTCAATTGTGGTAAAGATAGGGTAGTTTTAATGTGATGGATTAATGCTAGAATTAATTGATTAAAATATACAATGGTATTGTTAATTGTGGTAAAGATATGGTAGTTCCATAGTAGTGATAATAATAAAGTGCAAGGTTCTTGATAAGTTAATTGCCATGCTGTTGTAATATACAAGTAACGATGTGCGTATATTTTCGGGTAGGTTAGTATAGTTTCATTACGAATAATTATCAATTAAAATGTAAAGTCATTGTCTTTTTAGTTGAAATATATTTTAGAATATAAAGGTGAGGATGTGGTTATGTTATGCTAAGATTAGTGTAGTACCATTTTTTTATTTGATAACAAATAACATGTAAGGTCCTTGTTATTTTAATTGAATGTTATTGTAATAAAGAAAATGATGACATGGATATGTCATGAAACTGTTAGTATAATTTCATGGGGAATGATGACTTATAAACAGAAAGGACCTTGAATCAAAGTGCAATCAATTATTATAATTCAGTAAACGGGAATGCAGTTAACTAATGGTACATTATTTAAGGCAAGGTGGGTAACTCGTCATTTAATAGAAGTCAAATGGAGTAAATGGTTTGTAATTGAAGTGAATGAGTCTCTCTAGTGGTTGGTAGATTTTGGAGTCCTTCTAACCTGCGTCTTCCGTCGAGGTCGTGGTTGCGCTTTGATTTTGTAGTACTAGGTTCTCTTGCATTGTGTGGTCTTCTTGTGTCGGGCGGTATGTAGACACCTCCATGTATCCTAGTATATAAGTCTGTGTGTGTGATTATTTTTGTGTAAAGAATGCTATGCCGTATCAAGAGTCTCGGGCCCTTTAAAGGTAGAGTTTCCACTCTTGCGACACACCTGACGGAGATCACTAGTTTCTACCTGAGCAGTCGGCCAGGAGCCTATCTGACCTTCTCTCTCTCCATAGCAGAGAACTAAGATTAAACGCCCTGCTTTCCTGTGCATAAATAGTAAAATATACTACTATGGATTCTTCCATCTGTGTTCGTACTGTACTTAACCCGTATGTCATTTAATGCTTGCAGTTACTTGTGGTGCATCTTATGTCTTCTTGTTGTGACCATCATGGTTGCGTCTTGTTAGTCGTCGGGTGGCGATGTGAGTCAAGTGTGTCTGTTCCTTGTTACACGCGCGCACACACCTTAAACAAACAAAAAAAAATTCTGCACTTGTTAAAGAGTTTCTGTCGTAACAAGGAGGTTCGTTACATATGGTATCAGAGTCGGTTCGACCCGTGACTTGGAGATTCACTACAACTTTCGTGACCTGGTTAGATTTGATTATACTATTACTGATCAAGTTGATTGTGTGCGTGCAGGTAATCATGGTTATAGGACGCTGTGGAGGCAGACGACGGGGTGCTAGGGGAGGAGGTGTGACGCCTCCAGTAGCATCCACACCTGAGGGGTCTAACCCCCAGGGAGGCGAGCAGGTTTTCGGACAGGAGCACATAGCAGTTGGCGATGTTGTCGGGATGATGAGATCTTTTCAGCACATGTCCGAGGCACTGATCATCCGATTGGAAAGACACGAGGCTAGGGCACCGACACCCGCTGAGGTTCCTCCGCGCACACCGGTTGTTACTGATAGAATTCACCGTGAAATCGAGAAGGTTAAATTTCTTGAGTTATTTGGTGCCCCGGATGGCGCCGCCGTCGAGGCATGGTTGGAGAATATGGCGATGTGCTTCACACTTCGCGATTATACCTTGAACATGAAGGTCCGCATGGCGGTCTTTCAACTGAAGGGGAGCGCTCTTCTATGGTGGAAGACGTTCCTTCCGCAGCTGAACATTGCCATTGAAGATGTGTCATGGGAACTGTTCGAGGAACGGTTCCAAGAGAGGTACCTTTTAGAGGAATTCATTGAGCGTCATCTCAATGAGTTCAACGCATTACGATAGGGAGCTCGTACGGTGCCCAAGTACGAGGCACGTTTTATGGAGCTGCTCCGGTATGCTCCACACCTTAACACTGAGAAGCTCAAAGTCAACCGGTTCGTGTTTGGCCTTAACGACAACCTATGTGCAAAGGTTAGGATCTTGATGCCTCAAACCTTGCACGACGCTGTCCAAAAGGCCCTCATAGCAAAGGAGGAGCTTATCAGTGGGGGTCAGACCAGGACTCCAGCGAGATCAACAGAGAAGGGTTCATCTGGAACGCCGCAGCACCAGACACCAGTGAGATATACGCCTGGATATCGTGGCTTCCAGAGGGGATCCACTTTCACTACACCTCGTTGACCGCCGCCTCAGCAGTGGACACCTTATCGGGGACCACAACACTAGCAACAACGTCGCCCGCAACAACAACAATTTAGGCCTGTTCAGTAGAACAGACCTGGGTTCCAGGCCAGTGGGCCATCGTCTTCTACTTCGGGTACCAGGACTACTAGGCCGAAGAAGGGGTGTTGGACGTGTGGGGAGCCACACTACCAGCGCGACTGTCCTGTGGAGAGGACCAGGGAGTCTGGATCATTTGGACCCACAACAGTGGGAGATATGGGCAAGGCCCATCGGATTCATGTAGCGGTGAATAGCCGCTAGGTAGAGCACCAGTCAAGTGTGCTTGAGACGATAGGTACTGTCACTGACCAGACCCTTAGTATTTTGATAGACCCAGGAGCTACTGAAAGTTTCATTTCTGGTGCAGCGCTATAAAGGATTAAGGTAAAGGCAGTTGAACAGGATGAGTTTAGCTTCGTAGAGATGGCTTCAGGAGCCAAACAGAAGGTTGGAGGAAAGGTTACAGGCTGTGCCCTTAACCTGGGAGAGTTTGTCACGAGGGTCAACTTGTACGTCACGATCTTAGGATCTTATGACGTCATGATTGGTATGGATTGGTTGGAATCGCATGAGGTGATACTCAACTGTAAGACGAAATGATTGAGCTTGGTCGATGACAAAGGACAGAGACGTGTGATAGTAGGATGGAACCAGGGAGTTTCCCTAAGGTTTGTCTCTTCCTTACAACTACGGAAGAGTATGCGCAAGGGGTGCAAGCTTTATGCGATCCTTGCGCTAAATGAAAAGGGAGTGGCGGAAGGTCTAGAACACCTTCTGGTGGTGAAGGAGTTTGTGTACGTGTTTCCAGAGGAGTTACTGGGGATGCCACCTGAAAGGGAACTTGAGTTTACCATAGACCTAAAATTGGGGACTGAATCGATAGCAAGAACGCCTTATCGGATGTCGACCCCGGAGTTGCAAGAGCTGAAAATGCAACTGAAGGAGTTGTTGGACCTGGGACTGATACGCCTTAGTGTGTCACCGTGGGGTGCACCAGTTATTTTCATACGAAAGGACGGATCATGGAGGCTTTGCATTGACTACCGTCAAATGAACAAGGCTACAATCAAGAATCAGTATCCCTTACCAAGAATTGATGATCTGTTCGATCAAATGAAGGGTGTGACGGTGTTCTCCAAGATCGATTTGCGATCTGGGTATCACCAGTTACGAATCAAGGAGGATGACTTTCCTAAGACCACCTTTAAGACGATATTTGGACATTACGAGTTTACTATTTTACCATTTGGACTGACAAATTCCCTAGGGGTATTCATGAGTTTGATGAACGGGGTGTTCCGCGAGTACTTGGAAAAGTTCGTCCAAGTATTCATTGACGATATTTTGATCTACTCTCGGACGATGGAGGAGCATGACGAGCACTTGTGCTTGGTACTACAGTGTCTACGAGAGCCCAAATTGTATGGGAAGTTGTCCAAGTGCTCTTTTTATCAATTGAGGATTCACTACTTAGGGCATGTCATCTCCAGCGAAGGTGTCGCCATGGATCCAGCAAAGGTTGAGGCTATTATGGAATGGCCTGCGCCGACAAATGTCACAGAAGTGCGTAGCTTTATGGGTTTAGCAGGATACTATCGACGGTTTGTCGAGGGGTTTTAGAAGATAGCAAATCCGATCATGGAATTGCAGAAGAAAAACAAGAAGTTTGTTTGGACCGAGAAATGCGCGGAAGCATTTCGGAGGCTTAAGGAGTTGTTGACAACAGCGTCGATACTAAAGGTCCTAGACATGGACGCGGACTTCTTGGTATGCACTGACACATCCAAGGAAGGTTTAGGCGGAGTCTTGATGCAAGACGGATGAGTGATTGCTTACATTTCGAGGAAACTAAGAAGGCATGAAGAGAACTATGCAACGCACGACTTGGAGTTATTAGCCATCGTATATGCCTTGAAGGTTTGGAGACACTACCTTGTTGGATGAAAATTTGAATTAAATACTGACCATTGTAGACTACAACACATTTTTACGCAAAGCGACCTGAACGCACGACAACGACGTTGGTCGGAATTACTTAGCAAGTACGACTTTGAGATTACTTACATTTAGGGAACGGTGAACCGAGTGGCAGATGCTTTGAGTCGGAGGCCGCACATCTTCTTGGTGTTTCCTCTTCAGACAAACTTGCATGAGAAAATTCTCACTTTACAGCATGATGATGACTAGTACAAAAAAGTCAAGGATTTTATCGGACAAAACACAATGATGGTACCAAAATTTGAAGGATTTACATTGGACGACGTTGGATTACTGAGATTTAAAAATCGAATTTATGTACCACCCAACGATGAGTTGAGGAGTTTGATCCTAAACGAGGCTCACAAAGTAGTGTACATGGCTCACCTAGGAGTCACGAAGATGAGGGCGGACCTTAAACCCTTATTCTTCTGGAAAGGAATGAAGGAAGACATAGTCAACTATGTGGCCAAATGTAAAGAATGTCAGCAATTAAAGGCTGAACGTAGACATCCAGCAGGATTACTACAGCCACACGCTATTCCGAAATCGAAATGGGTGGTTATTTCAATGGATTTCATTATTGGATTTCCACTGACAGTAAGGAGACACGACTCGATTTTTGTGGTAGTCGACACTCTGATGAAGAGTTCTCATTTTATTCCTGTGCATACAATGTATCAGGCACCGCACATAGCTAGAGTTTTCATCAACGAGATTGTGAGGCTGCATGGCGTACCTAAGAGGATTATATCCGATTGAGGATTGATGTTTACTAGACGATTTTGGACTACTTTCCAAGAGGCCTTGGGAACCCAACTTAACTTTAGTATTGCGTATCACCTGGAGACATACAGGCAGACCGAACAAACAAACCAAGTCTTGGAAGACATTTTGCGCATGTACGTGATGGACCAACAAAAGCATTGGGAAAAATTCTTGTCACCGGTAGAATTCGCTTATAACAACAGTTACCAAAAGCAACATTAAGATGGTGCCTTTTGAGTTTCTTTACGGGCGACTGTGTCGAACACCTTTGAGCTGGGATCGGCTTGAGGATAGGGTCCTGGTGGGACCGGAAGTAATCCAAGAAATGGAAGATTAAATGCAAACTATAAGACAAATGATCAAGGAAGCACAGTGTAACACACCCACTACCTATAATCAAAATTTTCGTTTTTCCTCAAGGAGCAAAATCCCCGAAGTCCTACGAGGTCTAGTGCAGGCTAGTTCTCCCCTATTCACCTCCCTATGATCATGGGTTAGGTTCAAATACCAAACAAACCACGCGCCTTTTCATGTTTTTGCGAATCAGTGATACCATGGAGTCCAATCTTGAAGGTAGGGTGGCGAGAGGTCTTCAGAATGAAAACCTGACCGTAGATCTGGGTGCGCAGATTTTGGCGGTCCAGATCTACCCACCGCTTAATGACAAGGCACTAGCTCCCTTTCTTTAGTCCTTAGTTTGATAGGACCACATATGTGCCTAAATGCAGGCACCTCTTACAACTCGTGACCTCGCGGGTCGTGAGTTGAAGACCCTCGAATTTCCTTCACAAATCGCCGAAACTCGAGATCACGAAATGGGTATAGCTCCCTTCTATCAGCGTCCTCTACGCGTGACCGTTGGCTAGGCTAAACTCTAGCTCCTCTTCGCTACTCACCGCTTCGTGAATTCAACGGTTGAACCCATGTGTTCTTGCTAATGACAAGGCACTAGCTCCCTTTCTTTAGTCCTTAGTTTGATAGGACCACATATGTGCCTAAATGCAGGCACCTCTTACAACTCGTGACCTCGCGGGTCGTGAGTTGAAGACCCTCGAATTTCCTTCACAAATCGCCGAAACTCGAGATCACGAAATGGGTATAGCTCCCTTCTATCAGCGTCCTCTACGCGTGACCGTTGGCTAGGCTAAACTCTAGCTCCTCTTCGCTACTCACCGCTTCGTGAATTCAACGGTTGAACCCATGTGTTCTTGCTACTCGTGACTTCGTAAGTCCAAGGGTTGAGCTTCCGTGCTCAGCTCTCGGCACCTCGCTACTCGCAACTTGGAGCACCCAACCTTTGGGCTCTTAACTTGCGAGCCTCCGAGTTCACGAGATCCCTTGGATCTCCCGACACGCACCCTCAACTATGGACGACTCAGATCCTCGCGTGGCCTCGCCACTCAGAACTTGGAGCACCCAACCTTTGGGCTCTTACCATACGAGCCTCCGAGTTCACGAGATCTCTTGGATCTCCCGACACGTGTCCTTAACTATGGACGGCTCAGATCCTCTCGTGGCCTCGCCACTCATGAATTAAAGTGTCCAACTTTTGGACTTCTACATCGCGAGCCTCCGAGCTCACGAGATCCCTGGATCTCTGCCACCTATCCTCCTCGGATGGACGACTCAGATCCTCTCGTGGCTTCGCCACTCGCGACTTAAAGCATACAACTTTCGGACTTATACCCCGTGAGCCTCCGAGCTCACGAGATCCCTGGATCTCTGCCACCTGTCCTCCTTAGATGGACGGCTCAGATCCTCTCGTGGCTTCGCCACTCGCGACTTAGAGCATCCAACTTTTGGACTTCTACCCCGCGAGCCTTCGAGCTTACGAGATCCTTGGATCTCTGCCACCTATCCTCCTCGGATGGATGGCTCAGATCCTCTCGTGGCTTCGCCACTCACAACTTAGAGCGTCCAACTTTTGGACTTCTACCTCGTGAGCCTCCAAGATCATGAGGCTTAACCCTCGTCTATCTCCTGATAGATCTAACAACTGTCGGGTTTCCTAGCTAAGATATGATGGTTCAGATCGGTCCTGATGTCGTGCCCTTTCCTACTGCCCTTTGATGGTGGACAAACCAACGGTCCAGATATTCTCATGGAGCCTGGGGGTCTACAACTCATATCTCCTCACTATTCATGAAGATAGAGGAAATAGGGTTAAGGAAATTAACGCCCTCGTTCATTCCTTTGGTTTAACGGTAGTGAACGACCGTAGATTCCCCGACAGGATCTCATCCGTTGGTCACTACTTATCCTTACACTTCTACTTCAGGTTTTTAAGAGGGTCATTCCTCTTCGTGAAGGGTTGTCAAGACCTACACATTCAATTCCTTTCTCCAAGTTCTTGTTAAACCTTTCTAAGGAGGGTATCTCCGTGAAGAGGTAATTTCCGGAGCATTCCAGGATACAGATAAGGGAAACAAATTCTCGAGAACGGTCCGAATACCTGACTTAGTTCAACCCGGGCATGATTAGATTCATTTTTATCAACGTAAGTCATGCATGGCTTCCTCTTTTACAAGCATATGTCCATTATTTTTTATCAAAACATTCACAGACATTCTTACACTAAAATCATTCACAATCTCACAGTGCTGTGAGTATATATATATATATATATATATATATATATATATCAGTGTACAAATTTCAAGATGTAATACATAAAATACTTATCATAAATAACACCAGAAGTGGGTGCAACTACTGAGAGGGGTGCTCATTTCCACCCAACTATAGGCTCAGCAAATCCCAACGGATTTACCACTAGCCACCCCCGAGCTAAGACCACGATGCTCCGAGACTGCGTCTCTCTATTTGCCAGTGACCAAGAGAGAAGGTTGCAGTCCTTCCTCTCTGTTATCACTCACTCTGCGTAAAAATTGCCAGATTTCCCTTCATGTCCCCCCCTCAATCGTTTCTGCCATACACCTTATCCTCTTGCGAGGTTGCGCGTGGCACGATTACCCTCGCGCCGATAAGACCTGACGGATCTACGGATGGAGGGTTTACCATCCCATCCCTCATCAAGCCATCCGCCTACCAGCCTGCGAGGCATTGAATTTCAGGGTTAGCGAGCCGCTTTTGGTTCTCCGGGCCAGTGGAGTCCAAATACAGTATTTAATTCTCGGTGGAAGCTAACGCCACCTTTTCAGGTGCCTTCCACCGCCATCGTGGTCTCTTTTTTGCACATCCCCTCTCAGTAGTTCTGCAATAAATTCAGAATATTATTCACATTCATTGACCTCTTCCCGCAGGTCCATTTACATCACATGTTCATACTTATGAGTTTGCCATAGTCCTTGGCCAGTCCAGTTGTATTTACAATCTGGGGAAATAGGGTGTTACAATTCCCTCCCCCTTAAAAGGAACATCGTCCTCGATGTTCTTAGCTACTAACATGAATTACATGTACATAAGTAAACAAAATCGGATATGCCTGTCTCATGGCATCCTCCATTTCCCATGTACCCTCATCTGGGCCAAAATGTTTCCACTGCACCTTGACCTGTGCAATGGTTCTGTTCCGGAGTCAGGTTTCCCTTCTGTCCAATATGCATTGGGGTTCTGGTAGGAATTCTCCCTCCAGTTCCACCTGGATCACAGACTAGTCAATTATATGATTAGCATCATGTACATATTTCTTCAATAATGAAACATGGAAAACATTATGTGCTTTTACTGTGGGAGGAAGTGCTAGCCGATAGGCTACAGGTCCCATTCTGTCTAGAACCTCAAAGGGTCCACAATACCGGGGTGCCAATTTGGCACAAGCTCCCATTTTTAGGGAACTCCTTCTGGGCTTAATTCTGAGATATACATGATCTCCTGTTTAGAAATATCTTGGAGTTCTCTTTTGATCAGCATAACTTTTTTGTCGGTTCTGAGCGACCTTCAGATTTTGTTTTATCTGAGTCACTTGTTGTTCCATTTCTTTCAACATGTCCGGTCCAAAAGAAATCCTATTTATAGGATTGCTCTAGCTGACTGGGGTATTACATTGTCTACCATAGAGGACCTCAAATGGGCTCATTTTTAAGGACGCTTGATAGCCGTTGTTGTAGGCAAATTCTACCAATGGCAGGTAGTCTTCCCATTTCCTAGGTTGATGCATTACATGTATCCTTAACATATCCTCTAATATCTGATTCACTCTTTCTGTCTGTCCATTAGTTCGAGGGTGATAGGCGGTGCTAAACAACAGCTTGGTCTCCAAACCCACCATCAGTGATTTCCAGAAATTGGAAGTGAACTTTGTGTCTCTGTCAGATATTATCTCCATCGGCATGTCGTGCAGTCGGAACACCTCTTTCATGAATACTTGTGTGATATCTATCGCCTTGCAGGTCGATTTGATGGGGATGAAATGAGCGAACTTGCTCAGTTTATCCACTACTACCATAATGGCGTCATTCTGTTTGGTTGAAGTTGGTAATACAGTGATAAAATACATGGAGATGGTTTCCCATTTCCATTCTGGGATGGGTAAAGGGTGTAATAGTCCTGTTGGGTGTCGATGTTCTGCTTTAACTTGTTGGCATTCTATGCATTGGGCCAAATATTTGGCTACATCCTTCTTCAATCTCGGCCAGTAAAATTGTTTTCGGGTGGCAGTAACCACTTTCTGGTATCCTGGGTGACCAGTGTAGGGTCTCTTATGTAGTTCATCCATGATGAACCTCTTCAAGTCGCCACAATTGGGAATGTATAGTCTATCTCTGTAGGTGAGTAGACCTCCTTCGGTCGTCTGATAGCCTTCGTATTTTGCCCCAGTGGGTTCTTGTTGTAGGTACAGGGTCACATTTCGGGCGAAGGAATCTATTTCTTGTGCCTCTTTGACTCTGTTCTTGACATCTATATCGCAGGTACTCACTACTGCCAGGTGAATTGTTCTCATGCTTCTGCTAAGGGCATCGGCCATTCTATTCTCCTTCCCTTTAATGTGTTTGATTTCAAAGTCAAATCCGCTAAGGAGGGCCATCCATCTAGCTTGTCTAGCATTGAGCTTGGGTTGGTCAAACAGATATCGTAATCCACAGTGATCTGTCATAAGCACAAATTTCCTTCCCAGGAGGTAATGCCTCCACATTTTTAAGGCATGCACTATGGCAGTCAATTCTAAATCATGAGTCACATAGTCGACCTCATGTTCATTCAATTTTCTGGATTCGTAGCAGATCACCTTTCCTTCCTGCATAAGGACTCCTTCGAGCCCTTCTTTACAGGCATCTGTGCACACAAGGAAGTCAGCTTCTGGGTCAGCGATTTTTAACACAGGTGCATGGGTTAGTAAATGTTTCAAGGTTTGAAATCTTTCCTCACATTGTTGTGTCCACAGAAATTTTGTTCCCTTCTTCTGAAGGGTAGTGATTGGAAAACCAATCTTGGAGAAATCTTTTATAAATCTCCTATAGTATCCTGCCAATCCCATAAAGGATCTAATGTCTGACACATCCTTTCTGGGAAGGCCATTCCATGATAGACCTGATCTTGTCAGGATCTACTGCTACCCCTTCCTTGGACAGAACATGTCCCAAGTAGTGTATTTGCTTCTGAAAGAAGTTGCACTTTCTGAATTTAGCATAGAGTTGATGCTCTCTTAGCACTTGCAGCACAAGTCTAAGATGCTCTTCATGTTCTTCTCTACTCTTAGAGTAGATTAAGATATCATCGATAAAAACTAGTACAAATTTATCTAGAAATTTACTAAGTACATTGTTCATTAAGCACATGAAAGTGGCAAGGGAATTGGTTAACCCGAATGGCACTACCACAAACTCATAGTGACCATACCGTGTCCGAAAAGCGGTTTTATGGATGTCTTCACCCTTAATTCGGACTTGATGGTATCCCGATCTCAAGTCAATATTTGAGAAAACAGACGCACCTCCCAACTGATCGAATAGATCATCGATCCTGGGCAAGGGGTATTTGTTCTTTATAGTTACTTTATTAAGTTGTCGGTAATCTATGAACAATCTAAGGGTTCCATCCTTATTTTTCACAAACAGGACTGGTGCTCCCCAGGGGGACACGCTGGGTCGAATATAACCCTTATCCATCATTTCTTTCAATTTCCATTTGAGTTCAACTAACTCAGGCATGCTCATCCGGTAGGGTGTTCTAGACACCGACATCGCTCCCAGTGCAAGTTCTATTGAGAAGTCAATGTCTCTTCTCAGAGGTAGACTCGGTATTTCCTCTGGCAACACATCTCGGTATTCTCTCAGGATAGGGTGATCTTCAGGGCTTGGATCTGCACCTTCGGTTGTTTTCAACACCTGTACTGCATATAGGGGACATCCCTTTTGGCAATACTTCCTCATTTGTAATGATGATATTTGTCTCACCGAGACCGGTTTTCGGATCCCTTGAAGGGTCATCCTTTTTCCTTCTTTGCTCACACATTCTATGGTTTTATGGTAACAGTCCAATTTGGCTTTGTGAGTGCCCAGCCAGTCCATACCAATCAACAGATCGTATGATCCCAAGGGTAATACGTTAAGGGTTGCTTGGGTGGGAAATTCACCCAACATTAACTGGCAGGCTGGTATGACCTCTACTACCTTTCTTTTGGTGCCAGTGGCTAACTGTACCAACCATGGTTTATTTTGCTTTTGTGGTTGTAGCTTACACTTATCAATAGTTTTAGGGGCTATATAACTCAAATTTGAACCAGGTTCAATCAAAACAGATACCAGATGGTTGAAGATCATACCTTCTATTTCCACCACTGAAGCTTGGTGGTCAGCTTGGTTATTATCCAAGGCTGCGTAGATCTGCGACAAACTCCTTGCCACATCATTGACCGTGGTAGCTTCCTGCATGTTATAAATTTTTTGACTGTTCTGTTGTCGGAGTGGGCAGTCTCTTCAGAGATGATCTCCTCTGCAATCCAAACATTCCAAAGGTTTTCTCTTTGGGTTATCAGTCTTTACTGGTATAGGTCCAGAAGTTTTATCTTCGTCCGTTGCGGGAAAGTTCTGCTGGAGTACACTCCAGGTTGGAAATTTCATTCTGTGGTTCTTCTTGTAGTTTTTAAATCCCGAGGATTTGCTCCCTTTCTTATGAAATTTTGAACCATTCTTTTGTTTCCAGTCTCCCCGAGACTCTGCCCGATGTCCATATTGTTCATGAAAATATGTTGCCTTTCATATAGTGTCTTCTAGGGTCCTTGGCATGTCGAATTTGATTCGGTTCCGGTATTCTTTGGGTAGCCCACTGATGAAGCATTGGGCCTTCACCTTCTCTACTTTGATGTAGGGTACATACCTCAGTAAGTCAAGGAATTTATTGACATACTCCACCATAGTAAATTGTCCCAGTTTGAGTTCATAAAACTCTTTAGCCTTCTCGTCGAAATACCTTTCCGACAAATACTTCTCAAACTGTTTCCAACACAGGTCCTCCTCGCGAACCCCTTTCATATTCTTAAGGTCTTCCCACCAGATGGAAGCCTTTCCGTTCAGATTGAAAGTGGCCACTCGGGCCTTCAAATTCTCTGAAAAGTCATGGACTTTGAAATATTTCTTCAGTCCGAGTAGCCAAGCCTCTGCTTCCTCTCCCTTCTTTATATAACCATCGAAGGAGGGAGGTTTGGCCTTTTTGAATTCCTCAAATTTATGACTCTTAGAATTCTTTTGATTCTTCTGTTTCTTTTGAGAATAGGAACTGGTCCTGTTGCTGGAAGAGCCTTCTGAATCGCTAGCTTCCTTCTCAGTGGACTCGTCTGGCACTGGTCCTTTACCTCTGGGGTGGACCTTTCTAGATGTGCTTCTCTCAGTGTGGCCACTGACATGACCACGATTCTACATCTCAGGTTCATGCTGCATTTGTCGTTGTAGGTCGGATAAGCTCTGCAGTAGAACTGCATTAATTTCGGTTTGCTTTTCTTGTTCTTTCATCATCCTTTCATTATCGACCTTGCAACTTTGCAATTTGACCATGAGACTCCTCACAGTATCAGCTAGGCCTGGAGGGGTTCCTATTTCTCTTCTTTCGTCTGACTCTTCATCTCTGTTGTGGGAGCCTTCTCCCACCTCTTGGTGAGTCACCATTCTCTGCATTTGTAGGTTCCTGCGGTTGATCGTCCACTTGAGTGAAAAGACAAATGCTGACTATTATTCAAGAGTTAAATTCATTTTTATAAATGGTGCATAAATTCATAACTCTTTCACATGCATACACAGTCGGGTTTTCATTTTCCAGGTTGTTACTCCTGGGTAAGATAGTTAAGTCAGGGGGTTTACTCCTCATAGGAGTGTTTTGAACGAGGTTTATGCGCGACTCGTGCATGAGCCCAGTCAGGTCGAGTGTTGTAACCATGCTCTGATACCACTTTGTAACACACCCACTACCTATAATCAAAATTTCCGTTCTTCCTCAAGGAGCAAAATTCTCAAAGTCCTACGGGGTCTAGTGCAGGCTAGTTCTCCCCTATTCAACTCCCTATGATCATGGGTTAGGTTCACAGACCAAACAAACTAGGCGCCTTTTCGTGTTTTCATGACTCAGCGATACCATGGAGTCCAATCTTGAAGGTAGGGTGGCGAGAGGTCTTCAAAATGAAAACCTGACCGTAGATCTGGGCGCGCAGATTTTGGCTGTCCAGATCTACCCGCCGCTTAACGACAAGGCACTAGCTCCCTTTCTTTAGTCCTTAGTTCGATAGGACCACATACGAGCCTAAATGTAGGCACCTCTTACAACTCGTGACCTCGTGGGTTGTGAATCAAAGACCCTCAAATTTCCTTCACAAATCGTCGATACCCGAGATCACGAAATGGGTATAGCTCCCTTCTGTCAGCGTCCTCTACGCGTGACCGCCGGCTAGGCTAAACTTTAGCTCCTGTTCACTACTCGCCACTTCGTGAATTCAACGGTTGAACCCACGTGGTCTCGCTACTCATGAATTTGTAAGTCCAAGGGTTGAGCTCCCGTGCTCGACTCTCGGCACCTCGCTACTCGCAACTTGGAGCACCCAACCTTTGGGCTCTTACCTTGCAAGCCTCCAAGTTCACGAGATCCCTTAGATCTCCCGACACGCGCCCTCAACTATGGATGGCTCAGATCCTCGCGTGGCCTCACCACTCACAACTTGGAGCACCCAACCTTTAGGCTCTTACCATAAGATCCTCCGAGTTTACAAGATCTCTTAGATCTCTCGACACATGTCCTCAACTATGGACAACTCAGATCCTCTCGTGGCCTCGCCACTCGTGACTTAAAGAGTCCAACTTTTGGACTTCTACTCTGTGAGCCTCCGAGCTCATGAGATCCCTGGATCTCTGCCACCTGTCCTCCTCGGATGGATGGCTCAGATCCTCTCGTGGCTTCGCCACTCGTGACTTAAAGTGTCCAACTTTTGGACTTCTACCCCACGAGCCTCCGAGCTCACGAGATCCCTGGATCTCTGCCAACTGTCCTCCTTGGATGGATGGCTCAGATCCTCTCATGGCTTCGCCACTCACGACTTAGAGCGTCCAACTTTTGGACTTCTACCCCACGAGCCTCCGAGCTCACGAGATCCCTGGATCTCTGCCACCTATCCTCCTCGGATGGACAGCTCAGATCCTCTCGTGGCTTCGCCACTCACGAATTAGAGCGTCCAACTTTTGGACTTCTACCCCATGAGCCTCCAAGCTCACGAGGCTTAACCCTCATCTATCTCCCAATAGATCTAACGACTGTCGGGTTTCCTAGCTAATATTTGACGGTTTAGATCGGTCCCAATGTCGTGCCCTTTCCTACTTCCCTTTGGAGGTGGACAAACCAATGGTCCAGATATTCTCATGGAGCCTGGGGGTCTACGACTTAGATCTCCTCGCTATTCACGAAGATAGAGGAAATAGGTTTAAGGCCATTAACGCCCTCGTTCATTCCTTCGGTTTAACGGTAGTGAACGACCGTAGATTCCCCGACAGGATCTCATCTGTTGATCACTACTTATCCTTACGCTGCTACTTCGGGTTTTTAAGAGGTTCATTCCTCTTCGTGCAGGGTTGTCAATACCTGCACATTCAAGTCCTTTCTCCAGGTTCTTGGTAAACCTTTCTAAGGAGGGTATCTCCGTGAAGAGGTCATTTCCAGATCATTCCAGGATACAGATAAGGGAAACAAATTCCCGAGAACGGTCTGAATAGCTGACTTAGTTCAACCTGGGTATGATTAGATTCATTTTTATCGATGTAAGTCGTGCATGGCTTCCTCTTTTACAAGCATATGTCCATTATTTGTTATCAAAACATTCACATACATTCTTACACTAAAATCATTCACAATCTCACAGTGCTGTGAGTATATATATATATATATATATGTCAGTGTACGAATTTCAAGATGTAATACATAAAATACTTATCAGAAATAACACCAGAAGTGGGTGCAACTACTGAGAGGGGTGCTCATTTCCACCCAACCGTAGGCTCACCGACTCCCAATGGATTTACCACTAGCCACCCCCGAGCTGAGACCACGATGCTCCCAGACTGCGTCTCTCTATATGCTAGTGACCAGGCGTGAAGGTTGCAATCCTTCCTCTCTGCTATCACTTACTCTGCGTAAAAATTGCCAGAGTTCCCCTCGCATCCCCCCCGTCAACCATTTCTTCCATATGCCTTATCCTCTCGCGAGGTTGCGTGTGGCACGATTACCCTTGTGCCGATCAGACCTGATGGCTCTACGGATGGAGGGTTTACCATCCCATCCCTCATCAAGCCATCCGCCTACCAGCCTGCGAGGCATTGAATTTCAGGGTTAGCGAGCTGCTTTTGGTTCTCTGGGCCAGTGGAGTCCAAATACGGTATTTAATTCTCAGTGGAAGTTAACACCACCTTTTCAGGTGCCTTCCACCGCCATCGTGGTCTCTTTTCTGCACATCCCCTCTCAGTAGTTCTGCAATAAATTCAGAATATTATTCACATTCATTGACCTCTTCCTGCACGTCCATTTACATCACATGTTCATACTTATGATTTTTCCATAGTCCTTGGCCAGTCCAGTTATTTTTACAATCTGGGGAAAACAGGGTGTTACACACAGGATCAACAGAAGATTTATGTCGATGTGCATCGTGTCGACCGTAGTTACGATGTGGCGATCGAGTATTCTTGCGTCTGAAACTGCATAAGAGTTCAATCAAGTTTGGAAAAGTGGCTAATCTATCTCCTAGGTTCATGGTAACCTATGAGATTGTGGAAAGGAGAGGCCCGTGGCCTATTGACTAGCCTTGCTTGATTCTTGAGGCGTATGCACAATGTCTTACACATCTCTGTTTGAGACATTATTATTAGTGATCCTACACATGTTTTGACTTGAGCACCTTGAGGGTACCGGATGAGGGTACACTCACGGATGAGCCGATCCTCATCCTGGATCATCGCATTCGACAGCTGCGGCATCGAACAGTATATCAGGTCAAGGTCTAGTGGGACAACTATAGTCCACACTCGGCGACCTGGGAGGATGCATATGATATGCGCCAGTAGCTTCTTTTTTTTGTTTGATAGAGAGACTTATGATACTATGATACACATTTTTTTCGACACTCATATACTATGAAACTTCAAGACGAAGTTTATACCAAGAGGGGGTGTATGTAACATCCCTCTCTTGCGCACACTGCGCAAACTTATTCTTTGAGGACACTTGTTTGCAAGTGATATAGATTATTATACTATTGGTTGTTGATTATGATTATGAGGCATTATGGATGTGATTATATGTTATTTTGTTGTATTGACTTAGACAGGTGCTATTGACTCGGTTCTCCTGAGTGTGCAGGATTTTGGACCTCGAGAAAGCAGAGGCATCGATGAAACCCTTGGACTCTAGATCGAGTCAGGGAGTGGACAATTGGGATTTTATTGTTGTATATATGACCTATGTACATCTGATTAGATGTTATGATTATGGATTTTATTTATGACATGATTTGTTAATGATGCAGGCTAACGATAGCTTGCCGACCAGAATCACATGTGGAGTAGAGGGGTCACACACGACTACTAGAGACGTTGAGGGAGAGGTGTGGACAACAGCCCTGCCATAGCCTACTAGCACTCTTGTCGTGGCTTGAACTATAGGTTAACAACTATCTAGTTTGATAAGACCTATGATGCCGTGAGGACAGAATGCGACGGTCGCTCACGATGATTCTAAGGGCCACCCAATAAGGCAGGGGCCTTATTCCTTAGAGGCCCTTAGTCTCCCACAATATCACTTGGCAGAGTATTGACTCCAAGGGTTTTTGATGTCTACCAAC
Organism: Picea engelmannii; assembly: GCA_009831015.1. Lineage (NCBI taxonomy): Eukaryota > Viridiplantae > Streptophyta > Pinopsida > Pinales > Pinaceae > Picea > Picea engelmannii. The sequence continues at coordinate 172,936 of ML785306.1, read as the reverse complement.
TCAGTCAAGAGGCAAGTGGCACCCTTGGAGCATGTAGTGTGTCCTGAAGGGCACGCTGCATAAGAAAAATAGAAAGAGGCGAGTGGCACCCTTGGAGCACATAGTGCATCCTAAAGGGCACATTGTGCAAGGGAAACTGAATGAAGCGAGTGGCACCCTTGGAGGACCTAGTGTATCCTGAAGGGCATGCCATGATTTTAACTAATAAGAGAAGAAACCTAGATGGCCTTAGAATGAATAACGTGATAATAAAGATTTAAAAACAATTTCCCTAATAAACTTTCGCCCAACCTCGAAAATTAAAATCTAGGTCTAAAGTAATACTTGTGGTAATAATAATAATAATAATAATAATAATAATAATAATTAAACATGTGACGAAAAGGGGGTAAGAAACTTGATTAAATTATTAAAATCAAATTATTGAGGGATTTAAAATTTTAAAAGGAAAATGATTGTTTTGTTACACATGCTAATTAAAATTTATTAATTGAAAAGAAAAAGGGGAAAAAGATAATCTTCTACACTTACTAATTTGAGTTTAGATAAAAAGGGAAAGAGGGAAATTTAAAATAAATAGGAAACTAAAGGAAAAAGGGGGAAACATAAAGAAAAAGGGAAACATGAGGAAAAAGAAGAATGACCAACTTAGCAAGGAATCTTGCCTTTAAGAACTTTCTAAATTGAACTCAACTAGTAAATTAGTAAGGGGGAAAGTCATTAAAATGTGTAAGGGAATATGGGGACACCTAGGAGCGATTCTAGGAATGCTTTTAGGTGGGTGGAGGAAATAGGAGTAATTAAATAATTAATGAAATTAATTTCTGGTGCAACGAAGGGGATGGGTGACACGTGTACGGGGAGGATTTTTATGAATTAAATTATTGAACAATAAATTAAATGGGAATTTGGGAAAGAAGTGGCTTAGAATTTCTATATAAAGGAAGGTGGAGGAGAAGGATGGATCTCCTCGGTTATGCGTAACGTTACGCTGCAGAATTTTAGACTTGAATGACTTAGCTTGTGGGAGTTGGAATACCCAGCTTGGTGAGGAGTGGTAGCTCGGCCTTGCAAGCTAAGTTGGGAGGTAGCTGTTCTCTGGTTAGTGTGTGTGGCCCCTTTGCAACTCGAGGGGCTAAGGGGGAAGAAGAGTACCCCTAGCGTTGGCTGGGAGGTACCAATGAAGACTCATCGGTCGACAAGCGGGAGCTGCACGGAGCACGCGGGACAACGACTCCGAGCGGGCCACTTAGGCTACAATACACATGTCTTTATTCTGCATGGTATATTGTTATTGACCTTACGCTTTCATTTCTATAATTTTAATGGTGTAAGGAAGCTGTTGACTTAGCATTTTAATTGAGAACTTAAATGCCCCATAGCCTTAAGCTCGTTGCTTGACTTGATTCCCTTGGCTTTCGATCCTTGAATGTTGTGACTATCCCAATGGATTTATTGATTTGTTGTGAAGAGTTGTGCCTTTTACTTTGTCCACATACCTAGATCATCAGTCCACGCCTGAGTAGTTGGCTAGGAACCGGATCGACGATCGTCACTTCAATGTTAAAAGACCTGTAGATCCTAATGCCCTTCTTTTTTGTGCACGGATAATGAGCGAAGGATAGTTTCCCGGGCTGTCTACCCCCATTGATTGTTCCTAGTTGAGTGATTGTATTGCGTCGTGATGCGATGGATTACCTCTATGATTATTTTTCCTTTCCACAACGATCTGCTTATGATCCTCCATGTTGATCCCCGCGACTTTGCCCTGGGTTTTTACATGTTTAGATTGCTAATTTACTCTTCTTGTGAAGAGATATTTATTTATTATTTAGCTATGGCTTGTACTTTTTAGCTTGGGAATGGACAGAGTCCTTTTTCCTTACCTTATGACTGAGTGGGAGTCTTCATGACAACATTTTATTTTTTTGACTGTGATGTCTTGTAATCAAACTCAACCTTTTATTTTTCTTCAATGAAACCCAACAAGCTTGATGATAACACCCAGCTAGTCGTAGACAGTAACACCCTATACACAGTTCTCAATCCATGATTTTATTGCCCCTTGCACAAATTATGATCCACGGTTTTGGCTTCATGCACATTTTTTTATACTCTGCGTTTTTTTATTTACCTATGGTCTGTGTAATCCCTTCTGTGAGATATTACATAGAAGGAGAAATTTCTTCATCTTTTTAATGATAACTCCCAGTGTCCCGTTTTTATGGAAATTCTCAGTGTTGATGTTGTCCAACATTGAGGAATGTTTGACCTATGTGATGGGGGATTCATTTTTAATTTCTGAACATTCATTCCACCAAGTCATTTTTATTCTCAATTTTTTTTACCCTGAACCGTTGAAGGATTTTCTTGTGTTTGAATCCCCTTCTTGAACTCAGATATTACCCAACTTACCCACCTTTAATTTTGTGGCACTTGACACAATCCTTCACACCAGAAATTCCAGACTCATTGCATAGATTTGCACCCAGATTTCAGGTGACTTTGCCTCTGCTATTCATACACAGTTATGATAGTGTTTGGTGTGGCTATGGCTCATTTCAGGAAGCGATTTTAAAATGGGATTGAAACTTTAAATTATGATAAACAACCCCTTTTTTTGGGTATACCAGCGATTGGGACGCACTTACACTATAAATCAGAAGCGCACTTACCCTACATTTGAAATGCACTCACACTCATGTTGAAACGCACTTGCACTGTTGTTAAAAATACAGCCCATCAATCAAAAAAATTTTACAGCGACTCTGGAGTTTAAATTCCAACCGAACGTGCTTACACTGAGATTAGATGTTGTGTAATGGACATTTTGTTTTACTGCAATGATGCAGGGACTTTTAATAAATAGTAACTGTATTTGACTCTGCCATTATCACATTTGGATGGCTAACCTTACCAGGTGAGTTAATACATAACGATTGACTTATATGTATGTTTTAGATAGCGAACTCATTGAGTAAAAACTGGAGTATCTATGTAAAAGAAAAAATGTTCTGCCAAAATATTTATCAAGTTTATTCTCGCTCTATTCCTTAGGTGTAAATGGTAGGCTGAGTAATATATGGTGCTCTATTAAAGTTTCAAATGTAATAGGACTACAAGGGATTTACATCCAGAGGTTAAATATATGACAACCATACCTGGCTGGACAGTCACCTATTTATGGATAGCATTTTAACATTGGCAGCGTTCTGCTACTGCGTTCTACCATTGCCATTTGAATGGGCCTTGATTCCTTCACCACTGCATTTTAACTTTAAATCCAACAACAATTATTATTGATGGCTACTTGGTTGCTGAGAGCGATTGTAATTATTTAATTAGTGTTAATACCTTGTTAAATGGTGAATAGTACAGGTTAATACCATGAAAGTTAGCTGGTATATTGAACATGCAAGGAATTACTTAATTGAATTAATTGACTTTTCAAATCTAATATAGCTAGACAATACATTCAATTTTAGATTTTCATTTAAAATTATTTAAACTTTAATAAAAATAACTATTTATTATTATTATATTTATTTTTAATTAAATTTAATATCAATAATAATGTTTCATATTTATATCTGATTTATTTTTAATTAAAAAAATCCTAGTATATTATATGCCAAAGAAGGGAATTAAGTGTGTAAATTAAATTGGATGTATCCATAAATGAATGAATGAATTCATTCATGCGAATACCATTTAGATGTGGTTGCATCATTTTCCTTGTTAATGGCTCATAATGCTTTTGAAACACCAGCAAGCCTAAAGCCTCAGATCGAACTACTCCAGTAACCAGACAATTGCGTGGGCAATGTAATATGCCGATTTACAGGCTTGACTTACCATGAAAAGAAGAGAAAGGAATTCAGAAATTTGGCCTCCAGTCTTTGAATACTTACTGCACATAGAATTAAGGTCGATTACACAGCTTGGGCATGCATTTTATCAATAATTGATTATTGTACAACTATGTTATTTACCTTTTTTTTTCTTCAGTTATTGTTTATGGTTTTGATGGTTATGCTTATTTCTTGTTGGACTTGTTGATGTTACAACTGTTATTCTATAGTTTTTCTTTTTTCTTTTGTAGTCGGATGCCCACTTTAGACTTCACAATGATCCGAATTGGTAGGATTAGGATGTAACACACAACGTTGTCTCTATCAAATACTTGCATTTATTTTACGTACATCCTTGCAGGTATATTCCCTGTGCTTCTCCGTCCTATATTCATATCAGAATAATAAAGATTGTAGTCTATGGGCTAGCAATATTCATCCTGATGTAATGCTGTTGTAGGTGGTATATATACTATCAGATATATCCTGACTTATATACTAAGATGATCCCATGGTGTATATACCAGCTGCGACATCATTGAATATTGTTGGCAGTGCTCTATGCACCCTACATAGTAATAGATGGGTATATAGGACTGTTTGAGTATTTTCCAGATTTAAGGTATCTATATCTTTTTCCTTTTTCCATGACATTTATGACTTTGCAAAGAGGGAGTTTCTTCTCCAGAAGAATGAAAGCAAGGTGATCATGTAGCATATTTTCAATTTATTTTCGGGAAATGTGATGATCAAGTTTAACCATACAGCTTGAGTGGGTTTAATGGTTAAAAACATGTGTTTCTTCCTAAAAAGTCACAATTGTTCGAAACGCAACAATACATATTGCAGTCTACTCTGATTCTGATCAAAAAATTATGAAATTATGGATAGCAGTTATCAATTTTAATTTCCAAAAATAATAGTAACTCACACAATTTTTGGACATAATTGTTTTTAAAATTTCACGGTTCCGCACTGCTAATGATATCAACATACTGTAAGAGGGAATCTAATAATTTGAAACTTACTCAAGCAATCATAATCATGACAATGTATTTTGAATGATGATTAAGATTGACATAATTAAATTAAAATATATTTGTTATTCTTGATCATGGGTGGATGATTGGTGGAGTGTCGACTCGAATCCTTGAACATTTCTAAACTTAATACATAGTTTATATTTGAAAAATAGAATCATGACAATGTATTTTGAATTATATATATATATATATATATAT